>RJWM01007890.1:0-75612 GCA_004363535.1 Dasyprocta punctata | reverse complement strand
ACAAATTGTTCTTTGGTCATTGATTTGTGCAGCCCTTTATATATTTTATCAAGTTCCCTGAATGATGAATTCTTCTTATAGCTTTACTTATTTGTTATTTTAAGAATACAAACATGTTTTTATTGTATGGCTTTAAATTAATTAGTTTTTATTGTATGGCTCTAATTGCCAAGTCCCCACTTTCGACTTTTTTCCTCTCCAAGTCAACTTAGTATTTATGTCTCTTATTATAGTATACTATACTATTTATAGTATACTATAAATCATATATATTATACATTATATAAATATCATATGTATATTAGTGCTATGCAATATAAGGGATTTATAGTGTAAATTTCTAATAAATTTATTTTAAAATTTGTGATTTTTTCTGTGACATGTATAATTGAATTATAGGTTATTTGATATTGAACTGTCCTTGAATTCCATTACTCAATCACAGTTTATAATATGTATTGCAATCTACTATTACAGGAAGTAGATTAACATTATACTTAAGTATTTCAGCCAGTTACTCTGACACAATCCTTTATTCCTAGCACTCTGTGAGGCTGTGACAGAAGGTGTGCAATTTCAAGTCCAGCCTGCATAACTTAGCAGCATGGTGAGACCCTGCCTCAAAATAACAATAAGAATAAAAATGACTGGGGATATAGTTGAGTGCAAAGGACCTATGTTCAATCCTTAGTGCCAGAAAAAAATCTTATCTATGCCTACAAGTCAAATGTGAATATATGTTTTGTAAATAACTTATTTGGTTATTTGAATTAAGGTTTTTCTAGTCTTATGAGGAGACTTCATTGCCTTCTAAAACAACTGTTATTTTTTCTTTTCTAATCTTCTGAAGCAACAGTGATATATCAAAAGAGATGTATTTCTTGAAAAGTTTCATTGAACAAGTAAATTAGCTTACTTCAATACTTAGAACATACATTCATAAAAATGCACCACACAGTGAATTAATAAACAGTTTCGAGATAAAGAAAACATTGCAAAACTGGGTTAATATCTTAAATATATAAGGAACTTATACATTTTAATGATAAAATAAGACCAAATTGTGGAAAAAATAATATAAATGGACAAGAAATTCTCAGAGAAAAGTAAGTGAAAGTATCAACTAAAGGAAAAGATGTTCAAATTTTTAGGAACAAGTGAAAATCAGAACAAGAATGAATTCTTCATTTACAACTTTGGGATTTACAAAAATTAGAACTGCATTGCACTCTTAATGAGAGTGAAGCTTTTGTAATTTCCTAGGGAATCACCCAGCAGTGCTTTGTCATAGTCATGTGTTCTATGATCTAGCAATCCCAAACAGTAAAATTGCATAATGGTACATGTTCTGGGATGTTAACAGTAGAATTTATGTTTTATACCAGAAAATGTAAGACTACTCAGACATTAAATAGGTAGATATGAGGAATGTAATAATTGACAGTATGAAATTCTATACTACACATAAAAACAACAAAGAAACAAGTGGATAGTTACACATATAGCAACAGGAGTGGAATATAAAATCATAGAGATGAAAAAAATCATGAATACAATTAAGGAGACAGCACAGTGCCATTCATATAAACTAAAACACACACAATCCAGATCATATACATTTTAATGCTAAATGTAATTTTGCTTACTGGAACAGTTGTTATGGGAATAAACAGGAATGGAAAATAAGACTAAGGGTGCATAGATACCTTGCTTTTATTTATGCATTTATCCATACATAAATTTGTAAAATAAGAGAGATCTCTCGTGAAGCTATAAGAGTGCCACAAAATGAAGAATATGATTAACCACTTTCTGCACCTCAGAGGAAACAAAATGCAAAACACAGAAGTGTTTTTCAGAATTCTAGGGACTCCATGAAACAGGAAATAAAGGTGTTATGGTTTGTGTCTAAATGTTCCCCCAAAGCCTCATGTGGTCATACGGGTTTTTTAGAGGTAGCTGAATCTAGAGTGTTGATGCTGGAATTAAGGATGTGTGATCAGTTCACTGACTGGTTTGGCACTGTTAATCCCAACACCCTAGGTATAGTATAAAATGGGCAGAAAGATGCTGTTAAGATTGGTGGTTGATTTTACTGGTTTTTGCTCAGTATGAACTGTTCTCCTTTGCAAAGCCATCCTACCCTAGAGTCAGCAAATTATGAACTGAAACCTCTACAAACCGTGAGATAAATAAACTTTTCCTCCCTTGACTTTGGGAATCAGGTGTTTTGTCTCAGCAATGAGATAAAAGTAACTAAGACAGAATTCAGTACAAAAAAGGTGGGGTTGTTACTATGACACTGGCTGATCATGTGACTCAAAAGCATTTGGAACTGACTTGTTGGAAGAGGAAGAGTTAGGAATTGTTCAGAGATGCCAGCTGAAAGAGAAGTCCTAGAATGCCTTAAACTGTACTGTATGGGAGATTCTGGTTAGTGCTCAGAAGACCATAAAGCTGGTAAATATCATGCTGAGGAGTTTTCCACTATGAAGAAGGACTGCACTAGCTGCTGGACTCTGGATAATGTGTGTTATGGCTTGACAGAAAGCTTGTCTGCATTTTGCTCTTGTCCAGAGATTTTGCCAACGTCTGAGATTATGGGTGGCAGACTAATTAATCTTGCAGAAGAAATTTCAAATTACTCAAATGTTAAGGCAGTGGTCTGGCTACTGTTTAGGGCTTTTACCCAGATTTATTTTGAGAATCAAGAGTAAAGAGACCAAGCCCGGCATGGTGGCGCACGCCTTTAATCCCAGCACTCGGGAGGCTGAGGTAGGCGGAGCGTTGTGAGTTCGAGGCTGGCTTGGGCTACAACGTGGCGCAAGGCCAACCTGAGCTACATAGTGCAACCCTGCCTCAAAAAACCAGGGCAGGGAGTTTGGCTCAGTGGCTTAAGCGCCTGCCCTGGCAGGCGCAAGGCTGTGAGTTCAATCCCCGGTGCCGCAAAAAACAAAACAAAACAAAACAAAAAAAAAAAGAGTAAAGAGACCAGCAGAATGACTTAAAAAGTTTTGAGTTTGTCTAGAATGGAAGCTCCAGTAAAGATGTGGACTGCAAAGATAAAGCAGAAATTTTGATTGCAGAGAAAGAATGGGAGAATAGAAAATGTGGTCTGGGGAAATCATAAGAAGCAGCAATATTCCACCCTTTGCAGTCTCAAAAATTCAAAAGCAAAAGACAACCATGTTCCAGAATGGCAGTGGCCTAGAAAATTTTTTCTTCCAAATTGGATGCATAGTGCTCAGTGATCCAGGCACTTGGTCCCTACAGCCAAGAGATAGGGAAGACTGGCTACTGTTTCAGCTGGCAACAGACCTTGGCATCACCCATATGGTATAGGCTTTAGGTGCATGCAGAATGCAAGAGTTGTGGAGTCAGGCAAGCTTTCACTCAGATTTCACAAGAAGGTCTGGGAGGCCAGGCAGTGTGCCCCCAAAAAGGCAGTATATGAAGCTGTGAGTATGAAGCCAAAGGTGCAGTGGAGACACCAGAAGTTTGGAGAAGCCAGGAGCATGTGAATTATCTGAGAGAAATTGTGGAAGCTCTAACCATCTGCAGTGCCATAGGGAAAGTGCCGTCCAAGCCCTTTGGAGTTTGCATCTTGCCACAGATTTCCCCAAAAGCAAGCGAATGGGCTTTTAGGAGTTATCAAATCACCAGGGTACTAATTTCATCAATGAATTAATGCACTGATGAGTTCATAGATCAACAAAGTTTCAGCATAAAGAGTTTAGGTGAAGGGAATGAATCATAGCAGTGTGACCTTGGGAACTCTATCTTGCCTCTTCTTCCCTAGCTTTCGGGGGTTCACTCTACCTCCTGTGGACCATGTGGTGAACCGCTTAGCTCTACCACGTGCTTCCCACCGTGTTGTTCTGCTTTACCATGAGGCATATATTTCATCACAACAAAAAGCTAACTTACACAGGGAGTTTCCAAACAGATTTTTCTTTGGGAACACAACATTTTATGTTCCTTGTTTTCATGAAGTTTCTACATAGGCTTCTCTTTAAATGCACAAGGCAGAGAGATGTGGTGCTGAATCTGAAATTCTGTAACATGTCCTGAAATCTAAAACTCACCAACTCAGTTTACAAGACAAAACTAAAAGAATATTTCTCACTGGCATTTCTTTAATCCCCTAACTAGAAATAAAAGTTTCGAGTTAAGCATGACATTCAAGTAGAAACATGGTGAACAAGGTTGCCATGAAACTTATTACTTCCCTGTCCTCCTCAGTGATGGAAATGAGCTCAGCTATGAGGCTTAGACTCTTGATGCTCCCTGTCCACATGTTGCATTCACTCACTTCATTGACAGGAAGCCTTGTGGACAGAATTATCTAATGAAAACATATAATGTGCACTTTAAAATTCAGAAAACCACTCAAAAACACTAACCACATTATTAAGCCATTTATTTTTATTGCCACTCTATTAGAATTGATAGAATATTTTTACTTTAACACCAGGATGTCAGTGACACTACAGGGTAGGGTGCATAGGTTTTCATAGACACCAGAATTGGAAATGAAAAGGATTTCCTTTTCTGCTGTCCACAATCCATTCATGAAATGAAATGATTATTTACATCTGTGGTTTCAGGAACATAGTGTACTGTTCACTGGATCCTGACTTATCCTTCTGCCTCTGTTCTCCTAATGGGTATTTTAAAAGTTTTGCGTCCCCTAAGTACTTTTATTAAATCACAGAAAAAGCTCATTGTCAAGAGCTAGTTGTGTAATCATAAAGATAGCCCTAGGGCTTTCACTGTGTGCTCCAGAAAAAAAGTAGCGAGAGATTTCACATCTAGTTCCTTTTCATCTCTTAAAATATACCATGGTTTTGAAAACAAAATTTATTTAGTTTTCTATTTATGTATTTGCTCTTAAAGAAACTCTGTCATGTTGAAAAGTTATCCACATCATATGTGCTGCTGAACACCTATAATCCCAACTATACAGAAGGCTGCATCAGGAGGATCACAAGTTTGAGCCCAGTCTAAGTAACTTACTGAGAACCTACCTCAAAACAAAAATACATACACCTACAGATATAGCTGAGTGATAGAATATCCTTGGGTTTGATTACCAACACTGAAAGGGGGAAGGATGGGAGGGGAGGAGAAGGGAAAGAAAGAAGGAAAGAAAGAAAGAGAGAAAGAGAAAAGAAAGAAAGAAAGAAAGAAAGAAAGAAAGAAAGAAAGAAAGAAAGAGAGAGAGAGAGACAGAGAGAGAGAGAGAGAGAGAGAGAGAGAGAGAGAGAGAGAGAGAGAGAGAGGAGGGAGGGAGGGAGGAAGGAAGAAAGAAAGAAAAGAAGGAAGGAAGGAAATAAGGGGAAGAAAAGGGAAGAGAAGGGATGAGAAGGGAAAGGAAGGGGAGAGAAAAAAATACATTCACACGTTTTCTCCATATGACAGTTTAAGGTATGGTCCCAAGAAATCTACTGAGAGAAGAATAAAAATTTTAGTTTCCACTCTCTGAATGTTCAGAGCAAAGTCATCACCTAATAAAAATTCTCAGAATCAACCCTGTGGGAAGCTACTCTTAAAAAATTGTCAGAAAGTATAATTTTGCTATTAATGCCACAGGCTTGCTTATGTGACCCAGGTGTTCCTGCCCCCTGAATCAAATCCTGTTTTCCACACAAGCAAATAGTCCCCATTCAGGTTCAGTATATTATTTCTTCTAAGCTTTTCTTCTTTGCTCTCCCAGTTTATTTAACACTTTTCTCAGAAACATTCTATTTTCACTTAGGCAAATAAGCAAATTATTTTTTCTGATTATGTGTCCAAAACTGTCTTTTTCATGGAGGGTCACAAAATATGTCCTGTATCTACTTCCTGGCCTTGTTCTCTTTTTTCTTTGTGAGCCATATGTCAACAGAGGTAAGGAATCTATTGGTCAATTTAAAAAAACCCAAAAACTTCCCTAATGGCCTAAGAAAGAGCTGAGAAAGTAGGAGAGATTTGACAAGTACATTTAAACCCAATAATTACCTACTTGTTGAACATTTACCCCATTATTAGCTGCTATTTCTTAGAAATTAAATATCTGGATTATAAAATAGGGACTGATCAATTTATGTCAAATGTATCCTTGTGAATACATCCTATTACCTTTATCTACAGATAAATTCTGGTAGCTCAAAGAATTTTAGTATTTTTGATGTGAGGTAATTTCAAACATAAAGAGACTAGAGTAGAAAAATAAGAAAGCTTAATTATCATCCCAAATGAAAACATAAATATTAGTTATAGCTTGAGCATTCCTTTATAAATCCATACACATACTAATTCATCAAATCCTCAGTACAGTTCCATGATATTGTATGATTACTTCCATCCTCATTTTCCAAATGAAAATGGAGATAAGTACTTTGCACAAAATCTTAGATAGTGTATGTGGCAAAGGGCACATTTGAGCCAATGTCTTTTGTTTAGAAACTGTGCCCCAAATCCCCATTCTATATTACATTTCACCTTGTCTTCTCCACAAACCATAGCATTTTGGCATACCTGCTTCAGACTTTTAAAAATAAGTATTCTCCCTCATTTGGATGCTTCTTGAAGTAACTTCAGCTACACCGAGTTGTAATAGTCACAATTGTCTTTAGCAATCGTGATCAAATTTCCATTTCATATATATTTTCCTAACATAATATAAATAGGCAGAAACTTCATAGTAGTATATGGAGCTTTACAACTTGTCCCTGGCACCAAGAATGTACCTCAATTTCTTATTTTAGCTTGAGATAAACCAGTTGCATTCCATCTTGGATGAAATTGTTTTTGTACATATGCCCCTTCTTTTGACTTAAAACTTAGGAGTTCACCTGGTCTATCTCCCTCCTAGGACCATAATTCTCACAGTAAATTCTCAATCAATCGTAGTCTGTGCAATCATGGCTCCATTTGCCTCTTTTCTTCAGACTCATGGCATCTTGAAACCAGTTCTCATACACTAGCAATGACTTGTTCCATGAAATTCCTGTAAGCCCCTTTTGCCACCCCATTACACTGACGTTCCTCTTGAGTGATGATCATGATGAATTCAGGCTTCATCAACCCAAAGTGCTTTTGTGTTTTACTAAGTATTTGTAGACGTTTTAAAATTTTTTGTGTCATTTAAATATGAATAATTTAGCAATTGTCTTGACTTTGTTTCATGTCTCTTTTAAGACCTTAATCTATTGACCCAGATGGTATGATCAAAACTACAGTGACAATGCACCTTTTGAAAATTTTATTACAGTAAAAGACATATTGCCATTAATCGCCTCTAAAATTTTCCCATCCCCCTGAACACAATTACGCCATCATTCTTGCCACTTCTGAAGCAGTTCTGAAGTCCTCTTTCCTCTCTTTGATTGTGTGTATCCTGATGTCCTGAAACCATTCAAAACATTTATTTTTCATGGTTGTTTTGACTTTGGGGAAGACCCAGGATTTGCATGATGACAGATTCGGTGAGTAAGGTAGAGGAGGCACACTGTAATGATTTTACTAACCTGGTTTTTCGTTGGATGGCACTTGGCAGCAGCACTGTATTTTTAATCACACCTCTTAAAGATACTCATGAAGACGACTTCCAGAACTGCTTCAGACAGTGCTAAGAACAACGGAGTAAGTGTGCTCAAAGGGAGGACAAGTATTTTGAGGCGGGCTAAAGGAACTGTAATAAGTTTTATAATTTAAATATTTACTGTGTATTTTGATCACCATTCTTATGTCCCCTTTGCTCCTCATTTTAATCATTATCTAGCTTCCTGTTATGACTTATATCTAGATGTCCCCTGCCAAAGCCTCATGTTCTCATAGGTGGAGTTTTGGGGAGGTGGCTTGATTATGAGTGTGTGATATTGGATTATGACTATGTGATAACTAGATTAGCCTATTAGCATGGTTGTGGATGATGGGATTACTGAAGAGAGAGGCCCATCCTGGGTGTAGGTGGTGCCAACCAATAGGCTTGTACTCTGGATGGAATACAAGGGGAAAGAAGGAAGGCAGGCTTGCTGTATCATGCATACCAGGGGCTCTTTCTTCTCTGCCAGGCCCCTCTGCCATGCCACTCTGCCTTGGAGCCAGCTAACTATGACCTGAAACCTCTACAAGCCATAAGCAAAAATAAACTTCTCCTCCTATAACTTGTGTGTGTCGGGTAGTCTGTCCCAGCAAGGAGGAAAGTAACTGAGACACATTCCCATCATAAATACATCATATATTTCCTATTTATGGACAGGTATGTTGATTCTGCTGTTTTGTAATAAGAAACAGTGGGAAATGAGCATTTTTATATTTGTCTCTTTCCGTTCATGTTCCTGAGTTATTTTAAAGACTATAACATAAGAACTGGATTACAGGGGCATGAAGTATGAGATTTGGCCAAGTGTCTTCCTGAATTGATTGTACCAGCATGCATGCCCCATTAGAGTGATTGTGGGAGTTCCTATTTCTCTACTTCATTGCCAACATTGTCATTCCTAGACCTTTATTTTATCAATCCTGTGAGTGTGAAATTGTTTTATTTAATATTTGCATTTCACAATTATTTAATAAATCTGAGAATGTTCTTACAATCTTTATGGTAATCCAGATTTCCTCTTCTGTAGAATATAATTTCTATTCTTTATTTTTCTAATAATTAATTTTAAAAATTTATTTGTGAAACTTAAAAATTAATTATGTATTTATAGATTATTGTTACTAAACTTTGGTTGCTATTAAATTGTTAAAATACCTTCTCTTGCTAGGTTGTTTTTGTTTTCTACTACATAGTTTTTATTATAATACAGACATTTTAAATTATATGTAGTAAAACATATCAGTTATTTTTGTTATGGTATGAAAAATTTGGTATTTTAGTATAGTCACAAATTAGTAAAACCATTATCACAGTCAGTTTTAGAACATTTTCATCGTGTCAAAAAGAAAAGTTGTACCATGTAGCTCTCACTGCTTTATACTCCCCATCCCACCAATCATTAGGAAACCACTAATCTACTTTGTCTCTCAATAGATTTACACATTCTGGCCTTTCAAATGGATGGAATAATTTAATGCATGGTCTTCTGTGACTAACTTCTGTCATGCACGTCTATAGATACATTAAGGTTCATTCATGTTTTAGCACATACTAGTATTTCATTTCTTTTCATGGTCTAATAATATTACATTGCACATTCACATTTGTTTATTTTTCTATTCATTTGACATTTGAATTATTTTCATTTTTTGGAGACTATGAATAAACTCATCAACTTTCATTAAAGTTTCTGTACAGACATGTTTTAATTTCTCTCGAATATACTTTACATGGGAATAGGTAATCAGAATCATATGATGTATTTTTTAATGATTTCAGGCACTTCCAAGCTCTCTCCCAAAATGACTGCACTTAACTACTTTCTCACTAGCATTGTAAGACAGTTCTGATTTCTCCATATCTTTTTTTGTATTTTGTTATCTACTTTTTGTTCTAATTAACATTGAGTGGAATCTCATTGCAGTTCCGAAATATTGTAGCACCTTCAATAATCAATTGTGTTTAGCATCTTTTTCATGTGCTTATTGAACATCTCTAAATTATCCTTGAAGAAATATGTTCACATCATTTGTCCATTGTTTAGATTGTTTGTTGTTGAATTGTAAGAAATACTTTTCGTCTGTGTTATTTCTGTTTTGCTGTGCTGGGGATTGAACCCAGGACACTTAGCATTGAGCTATGTTCCTAGCTTTTGAGATAGGCTCTCGAGTTACCCAGGCTCTACTTGTGTTCCTCTTACCTCAGCCATTCAAAGTTCTGAGATTACAAATGTATGTCACCCTGCCCAGCTATAAAAGTTATTTTAAATAAAGTATGGGTTCAAGTCCCTCATCAATATGTGTCTTGCAAATACTCTGTAAGAACTCACTTATTAGATGACATTTGATTCACTTTTTAAAGCAATTTTTGATGAGCTTCAAATTATCTATTTATTTTACTGCTTATGTTTGCAGAACATGTATCCTAGAACTCTTCTTAGCTCTTAGATCTTAGACCTTAGAAAAGATCTTATATCTTTTGAGTTCATATATTTTACTTTGCCAAACACAAAGTAAAGAAGATTCATCCCTATAATTTATTCTAAAACTTATATAGTTCTAGCTGTTACATGAATATGATCCATTTGTGATTTTTGAGTGAATTTTTAGTGGATTTTTTATATAGAATATGAAAAAATAATCCAACTACCTCCTTTTGTATTTGACTAACAGTTGTTCTAGAATCATTTGTTGAAAAACTTCTAGTTGACCTTGGCATACATCTTGAGTAATAGCTATCCAAAGAAATGTAGGCTTCTTTTTAGACTCCCATTAATGTACACATCTGTTTTGGTTCTAGTAACTATACTGTCTTGATAACTATTGCTTTGTCAGTTTTTAAATTTGAAAGTGTGCATATTCCTACTGTGCTTTTCTTTTTGTAGATTTTTTGGGGGAGGGATCTGTAGGGTACTTTGAAGTTCTATATGAATTTAGAATCAGTTTGTCAGTTTCTATAAAGAAGTCATCTGGAATTCTCATGAGGATTTTATTGAATTATAAATCAATTTGGGGACTATTGTCATTGTGTCATGTTAACAAATATACATATGTTACATTTTATATGCCATAGACTCAACAATACATATTACAATTTTTATACAATTTATTATTTAATAATTTTAGAGAAAAAGAAAACAATTTTTATTGTATTTTGTTGTTAGGAAATTATTTTAGTTCTGTTCTTTGTTTTTCATTTGCTTTGAGACTGAGGAACATTCCTGAATATTTCCTTAAAACTGGCCCAACCAGCAAAAAATTGCCAGTTTTTTCTCCCTAGGAAAAGTAGTTTCTAGATTTGTCAAATGCAAGACCCTGATTGACAGTTTTGTTTTGTTTCTTTGAGCACCTTCAGTATATAATCTCAGTACCTCTGGTCTCTATTGTTTCCTCTGAGGCATCAGCTGTTCATCTTTGTTAAGAGGCACCAGTTGTTCCCTGGTATGTTATGTATCATTTCTCTTTTGTTTATTTCAAGTTTTCTTTCCTTGTTTTTGATTTTAAGTGTCCCTACTTGATGTCTCTCCTTGTATGTCTCTACATTTACCTTACTTTGAACTTACTAAGCTTATTTATGTGTGTATTATTGTTTTTCAGTAAACTTGGGTACTTTGCAGCCATTATTTCTTCTAAAAATATCTGCTCTTTTCTCTTTCTGTTCTTCTTCTATTTCTCTCTTTATCTTTAATGTTTAAAACAATAAATCAGTTTAATATGGCATTGAATTTTATTCTTGTGCCTTGAAAAGCACATCTTCACAATGATCTAAAACCCCAATTCTGAACTCGGTGTTCTTGAATTTCTGGAAATTCCCCACAAGGCCAACTTGCAGATCCTGGCTCCTTCCATCCCTCCTCTCCTCTCTCTCGCCTCTACTGTATCTTACATTCTGAGAAGATCAATGTGTTAATGGGGCACCCACCCAAGGGCACACAGGTAAACTCCACATTTCCCTCACCAGCTACACTCCCTTGCAGTACACAAGTTGGGTGATTGACATGGAGCCATTGTGAGAAATTCAGGATCCTGGTACCCAACACCCCTCTAAAAATGGAGTTTGTCTTCTTTGTAGCACAAATTCTTCCCAAGAGAAGAATCTTGAACAGAGAGCACTCAATCCAGAACCTCTAAAGCACAGGGTATAACAAAAGGCTTCTCCTCTATACTTAAGGGAGGTAATTGCTAGCCAAATCATACATGAATCCTTAATTCTTCGTATCCTGCCAAATGTATGAATACTGACTTAGGCTGGACTGTGTAACTTAGCCCAACTTGAAAAACAGACAGATTAGAAAAGTTTAACAAAGTGTTTTTCTTCATTCTAAGGACTTTCTCTGATAGCAATTATCAGTATTCACAAAAATTTCAGTTCCTCTTACCTTCCTATGCATTTGCCATTATCAGAGATTTTATTTTATGTTAATGAGCCGCAGCATCTACAGAGTATTTTTAATAGAAAGCTCTTTGAAGGCAAGAACTACAGTGGTACTTCAGTTCATGAATTCAATTGTTTCCACTATTCTGGTTGCAAACTAAATTGGATGAGAACCAGATCAAATTTTAGGTTCAGTGTTAACTTTATAGGAAAATTTGATTCTGTTCTCATTCAACTCAGTTTGTGACCAGAATCATGGAAAGAATCAAGTTTGTGAACCGAGGTGCCACCATATATTATTTACCTTTTTTAGTTTTTTCTTTCATTTTTCTTTTCTTTTTTATCTTTCTCCCCCTTTTCCATCTCATTGCTCAGGGACTTGCACAGTAGATGCTCAGTAAACATTGGCTAAATATAGCAGCAGTTGTGAGTCAAAGATTAAAAACCAAGGTCCCAGCACTCGGGAGGCTGAGGTAGGCAGAGTGTTGTGAGTTCGAGGCCGGCTTGGGCTACAACACAAGCGCAAGGCCGGCCTGAGCTACATAGTGCGACCCTGCCTCAAATAAACCAGGGCCGGGAGTTTGGCTCAGTGGCTCAAGTGCCTGTCTGGCAGGTGTGAGGTTGTGAGTTCAATCCCTGGTAAAAAAAAAAAAAGTACAAGGAAAAGCAGGTAACAATTCACTTCTGATTTCTTTGTTGCAAGGTAGTGACTAGTTTGGAATAAACTATTTAGGTCCTATGAATTTTATTTTTGTAGGGAAGCAAGCTAGGGGCATTGAGAACAGTTTGGAATAGACATCAGTGTAAAGGAGGCTGTTTGCCACAGAAGGATACACAGAGGAGCATCCATGGTTAGAATGTTCACCCACAGTGGTGAAACCAAGAGGCCCAGCAGATTGGGTCATCAGTTAGCTTGGGCTTCTTCTACATAAAGAAATAGGAGTGCAGGAGGTCAGTTCTTCCCAGGGCAAACAGGAAAATAAGATATCATTTTGTATGTCAATTCTTTTGCCACTTAATTATTGAGCACTTTTTATGTGTCTCACATTCACTAGACTTGTATTTTACACCAGAAGCATGTTGATATTTAGAAAAAAAACCAAAACAGAGCCAATGTACACCTCAATTGATAAAAACTAGTTTATAAAGGAAATTGAATCAGAGTCTTGAAAGTTATATAAGAGTTAATGAGCTAGAGAGGAGATAAAGGAATAATGCAAACTGAGAGGGTGCATGAGATAAGAACAAATTTTAAATAAGTATTTCAAGTGAAAAGAAATAATAGACAAGTCCACACAGAGAAGAAGATATTGTAGGACATATATATGAATGGAAAGGATTGAAATAATAGCATGATGGTTTCAAACTCAGTATTCAAACTTAATACATCTTGTTCTAACACCTTGACAAATCCTGACCCCTATTTTAAAATAATGATTAAATACTGACAGTATTTACATTCCAAGGTTTTAGCTAATGCTAAATCGTTTACACTTCATAACAGAAGTACAAGTCTTCTCATAATAACCTTTTAGTAATGTGGAAACTGAAATACAGGATGATCAAGTAATCAGTTGTATGCATCACACCATGCTGCCTTGCAAACCGTAAGGTGTACATGGTGCAAAGGATTTCTTTTGCTTGCTGATAGTCCTGAAAGCCTTCCAATTGTAGCTCAACTTTTTCAGTTTAAAAGTGGCTCCTCCCAACTCTTGTGAATTTTCCTAGATAAAGCAGTAGCACTCCAAAGTCTTAAATGTTGTGGGTTAGGGCAAAAGGTGGCAGAGAGAGATACCATAAAGGTGATGGAAGCAGCTGCTATCGGGAAAGAAAGGAAAGAATCATCAGTTAAAGAGTGGCACAGAGGCAGCTGGGCGTGGTGGCGCACGCCTTTAATCCCAGCACTCAGGAGGCTGAGGTAGGCGGAGCGTTGTGAGTTCGAGGCCGGCTTGGGCTACAAGGTGGCGCAAGGCCGGCCTGAGCTACATAGTGCGACCCTGCCTCAAAAAACCAGGGCCGGGAGTTTGGCTCAGTGGCTTAAGCGCCTGCCCTGGCAGACGCGAGGCTGTGAGTTCGATCCCTGGTACCACAAGAAAAAAAAAAAGAGTGGCACAGAGGAACTCAGCTGACCTCATATCTGTGCTGAGTGCTGACCTGGGTACAGGAAATCAGAAATGATTGTACACTAACTAAGCCACAGGAAGGGCTTAATGAAAGCAATAGTTCAGAAAAAAACAGCCAATTTGTTCATTTCATGAAGATCCAATAATTTGGGAGTAGCAGACTCAAGAAATGGTCTTGAGTTAGAAGAAAGTAAGTCAGGCAAAGGTGATTAGAAGCCAAGGAAAGTGATTTACTGCTTAATATAGGGGCTGATCTATCTTGAACTGAGTATAAATCAAGAGAAACAATAGCTAATCAATAGATCTTGAACCTAAGCCTCCATTTTTGGTATAGCCTTTCTGGTCTGACCCTATTGTCTCCACAAATGTGCAGATGAATAGGATGGCTCCTCCACAGAACTCCTTAATCCTGTCTCATCTGAAAGGATAGGCTCAAGAATTCCATAAAATGGTGGTAGTGGTAGTTATCCCAAATGTAATAAAACACTTCCTTTAACTAGATTAAAATGACTTGGTTCTTGCATACTTTTAGTGCTTATTAAATTCATGGGATAATTTTAAATGCTCCAATAATTTTGAGGGGGATTTCTGTCCATTTGCAATTAGTTTTCAATATCACCCCTCTTGTTTTCCTCTTCTTTGTCCTGTGGTCCACAAAAATTATCTTCCATGGATCTTATGTAATAAAAATTCTACCTTAATAAGTTTGAAATTATGGTTTTCCAAACAAGTCAGCACACTCAAATAAAGGGAAACATCAGTTTTATGTCCCTAAAGTGATTCGAGATCTTAGATAGTGCTCTTGGCTTTTGTCTGTGTATATGATTTATTCTTTCTAAATCAAGGTTCAATTTCTTAGGCTCTTTGCTTTATTTATAAGCTGAAAATCATATTATAAAATAGACTTCTGAGTGTGCAGTTTGTCTACCTTTATTACAAGGAGCATCTGTACTATAAAAGGGCCATGCTATGTGTATGCAAGCATTATATCTCCTCACATATGCCTCAATGTAATAATCACAGAAGTCTGTTTTTAGTAAAATTGTGAACTATTGTTAATCTGGAGAGATTGGCTTCTATAGGAGAAAGTTTGTGCATCATATTTTGCCCACCCACTCCTGTCAGACTTACTCCAGTAATACCACCTTGCTCAGAGGAATGGAAGTAGAAAGACACCATGGACCCTTGACTTCTTGCATGCAAAATGCATGCCAAAGTCTATGAATGGAGTAGCTTGCTAAGTTTCTTTCTTTAGTACTAAGTGCTTATTAATAAAAAAGAGTTGCCTGAATCAAAATCTCCTTAAGAGTTCTGTGGACAAAAACAAAGCTAATAATTGCCAGGGACATCTTTTTCCCGAAGGTTATATGATCAAGTTGTTTCTCTGGAATTCAGTTTTTAAACTGGTTGAAAATCATTTAGCCAACCATATTATCAGGACTGAAAGTTCTAAAAAAAATAATAATTCAAGAGGTATTAGATCTTCTGACACAAATAAAAATCTGACCTCCCTTTTAACAGGGCCCTCTCCTCTGGAGCAACTCAAAGCCTTAAAATATTCATGTGCACTATGGTTCTCCAAGACAGAAAGACTTTCCCCAATTATTTGACTCCAGAGTCCTTTTATAATGGGAAATCTTGAAGGACTACTCTCTATGAAACATACGTTGATAAGTGTTTGTGTTGTGATTTTTTCTTCTTCATAAGAGGAAAAAAGTAGTCTATGAGGGGAAGGAAGGATGGGAAAAAGACATGAAGGTGAGGGAAATGCATAAGAAAAGGTTAGCAAAGGGCTTGGGCAACTTACTTCACTTTTTGTTTTTCCCCCAAAGTCAGTTCTGTAAATAGGTTCAAAGAGTTATACACAAAGACTCTTCTTATCATCAGTGCTCATTTGAACCAGAACCATGGATATTCTTCACAAGCCTTTCTTTGATTTGTAGTGAAGGAAGCAATGGGATGTGGGCCAGATTCGATTTCCCTGCATTCATAAGCCATTTTCCCTAAGGCTGAAAGAGCAGTTCGTGAATAGCTAGGAGCCAAATTTGGCCCATTTAAAATATTATTGCACTGTCCACCAAATGATGCAATAACCTTGTAATGAGTGTGCATAGAGTTGGGCCCTGTACAAACCCAGAATGAGCCACACTCCTTGTCTGTGCATAGAGAATGCCAAAGAGACCTTCCATTTCCCATCTAGGGACAGGCACTGTAGAAAAAGTATATGATCAGTTTCTTTCTGACATTCTGGCCCCTGGCCATGAATATTGAGAGCTGTTATTCTCTGAGGCTACTCATTTCCTTCTCAAAAAGACTTTAATGCTTACGGTAAGTATACTACCTTGTAACCCACGTGACCTTAAATAATGTCAGCTGCCCATTCCAGAAAGTATTTCTCAAAAAAAAGTTAGATTCAATACCTAATATTGATGTAAGAGCCTCAGATAATTCTACTGAATATATAAATCCATCTACAGATTTCTTTTTTCACATATAGAGATATTTGCATTCATTCACCTAACTCCTCTGGCATCTGGCAGGCATACTTTAACAGCAATTTTCTTCATTTTTTAAATCTCAATATCTCTCTCTCTCTTTCTCTCTCAGAATTGCCAAGGAGATAATTTGTCAACTGCCTTCATTTTGTAAGAGAATATAGGATGACTTTCAAGAAGGAGAATCTGTATAAATCTTTAAATAATATCTAGTAAAAGTGTTTGGAGGAAAGAAAGTAAAATAAAAGATGGAAAAGAAGGTGTAAGAGAGGCATGAATGATGCAATGAGTATAAGAGAATCAGAGGATTCAGAGCCAGGAAAGTTATATTAAGCAGATGCTATTCTGTGATATGATCACTTTTTTAAAAATTATGTGAAGTATTAAGCAGCTATGAACAAGTTAATTGGTCCTATTTGAATTTCATGGGCAAGATTAGCAAGTCATGTGTCTTCTAATGCTAAATTTCTGGGAATAGCATTCTATAACAGTAGTGGTAATCCTTTAGCTATCATTAAAAAATGACAGAAAAGAGTTTAGTGTTAAAGCAAAAGTTAACCAGACCATTGCATTCCCTCTCTCTCTCTTTATATTGTTGTTGATATTCATTTGCAAAATTGAAGAAGTCACTAAAAAGAGATGGATGAACAGATATAAAATCAATCACTTAGACATTTCTTTATGCAAACTTTGTTTCAGACCATGCTTATTCAGAAAAATTCTGCAAGATAGAGATAAAAATCAGTAACTGAGATATTTCCTAAGTGCCTGCTTTCAAACACATGCTGCATGGAAAGTTCTGAATTCCTGGAAACTTCTCACCCATTCATGTCTGTGAAAAACATACACATACCAGGTCTGTTTGGGGGCAGAGTGCCAAAAGCCTGGATGTTAAGGTCATCTAAATATTACACACAGTCCTGAAAATGACATGATTCTACAAGTTGAAATATATCTGAAGTTCCTTCCTAACTTTTCCTGGATGTTTCAATTTGTTGGCTATAAATCATTTACCCTGCCTGATTGAGTGCATAGTAGCCTGTGAAGCCTTGTAAATTAAGGACATTCAGACTTTAAATGAGAGATGGACTGAATCACACAGCAGAAGGATTATGCAACATGTTGATCTTCCCTTCTTTCTTTGCTTTACATTATAATAACCTACAACTCATACCATTTGTCTTAGGAGATACAGTGTATTACTAGTTATCTAAAGCAAATCTACACTTTGCATGATGGCTTATTTTTGTAGAGGCCCAAACTAGTAGTAGGAGTGCTGCAAACTGTATCAACACACACTCAGGGCTCTTCTTGCCACCTGGACCTAGGGCAGTGGTGGAATCCTCGGCTGCCCCTCCTCCTCACCCCCCTGGATCTCAGGCAGCCATGGGACCATAGGATGTCCCTCCTATTGCCCCACGGACCTAGGGAAACTGTAGGATTGTCAGTCACTCCTCCCTCTCACAAAAAGACCACAGCATCTCACAGACAATCAGTGACCTCTTCCACCACTGTAGAACCTTGGTGGGCTGATGGTATCCTCAGCAACCACTCACCAGCACAGAGGACTTCAGTGGGCTTGTGACAGTGTGGTGAATTTCCCCCTCAAATAGAGGACCTCAATTATTAAACAGGAGCAGCAACAACCCCCACCCCCCAGATGTAGAACCTTGGTGAGCCTGGGAAGAGTGGGGGTGAGTCCTTCCTTCTTACAGAGAACACCAGGTGGGTTGCGGAGAGTGCCTACAAGGCCTCCCCCAAACCAGAAGAAATCAAAAGGGCTTATGAGACACCTAGTGACACAGTAGAGTCCCAACTGAGACCCAGGTAAATCTGGTGGCCTGGAAAAGCCTGAAGCCACAATAACGATAGGAACTAAAGGTTAACTTACATCAGTGCTCTTAGGCTAGTCAGCCTAGGAAGAATATAAGACTCACCCAACAAGCCCTGCAGGAGGAATTCAGGTGACTGGCCCTCCCCTTCATTGTGGAACCCAGAAATTGGACAAATATCAATCACATAGTAGGACCCTAAGACACACACGAGAGACAGTTGAGACTAGTGGAATTGAATGACCAAATATTAACCCAAAAGGTAAAAATGACAAAACTAAAAAGCAAAATGCAATCTCAAACATCCAGTCCATCAGGAACAAGTACAGGAGACATCAAAATAGAGGATATTAAAAGTCAAACACCTGAAATTTCTGAAAAGATAGAAAGTGAAATAAAGAAACAAATCCATGAGACCATAGAGGAAATCAGATTAGAAATAATCTCTTATGTAAGGAAAGAAATGACAACCTTAATAAAGGAGTTGCTCTGCATAACTAGAGAAGACATAAATAAAAAGTACAAGAGCATGGGAAAATGATGAAAACTTTAAATAATATAGAAAAGAAGTAGAATGCATGAAACAAATTCAAAGAGATATCCAAGAAATAAAAAACTCTATTGAAAGTTGGCAAAACCATTTGAATGAAGCTGAAGATACAATTTCAGACCTTGGAGACAGAATTACAGCTAGCGATCATGAAAGAAAAGAACTTTTAAAAATAACAAGGCAGCAAGAAATTGCAATTCAACAACTTTCAAGATGATGTGAAGAGAAACAATATAAGACTAACAGGCATAAATGAAGATGCAGGGGTCAATACAAATGACATAGGAAATCTATTTGCAGAAGAAATAGCAGAGAATTTCCCAAACATGGAAAAAAGAATCAGATATGCAGATAAGTGAGGCACATAGAACACCAAACAGTCAAAACCAAAATAAATCTATACCCAGACATATAATAATTAAGATCCCAGAAATTCAGCATAAAAACAGAACATTAAGGGCTGTTATAGAAAAGACACAACTTACCTATCAAGGAAATCCTATCAGAATCATGGCAGACTGCTCAGCACAAATACTCAAGGCAGGATGAGCTTGAACTGAGGTGTTTCAAGCCCTGAAAGAAAACTTTCAACCCAGATTGATGTACCCTGCAAAACTTTCTTTGAAATTTAATGGAGAAATAAGATACTTCCATAACAAAGAACAATTGAAGAAATTCATGTCTACCAAACAACCCTAGAAAGAGTACTGAAAGACTTACTAGAGATAGATAAAAATGACTACAATTCCCAGAACAACAATAGAAAGAAACTGCCAGACAGGGCAAGCAATTAAATAAGGGGGAAAAGCAAGAAACCAACAACAGGAAAATAACATGACAAAGTTGAGCCTGTATATATCAGTTATATCCATCAATGTAAATGGCCTCAATTCACCTATTAAAGGAACTAGGTTGACAGAATGGATCATGAAACAGGATCCAACAATACACTATATACAAGAAACACATTTGTCTCAAAGGAAAACTCACAGACTAAAAGTCAAAGAATGGAAAACAATATTCCATGCGACAGGAACCCAGAAAAAAGCAGCGGTAACTATTCTGTTTACAGACAATATGAACTTCAAACCAAAAATAATCAAAAGAGATAAAGAAGTTCACTACATACTTGTCAGCGGAATAATTCAAGAGGAAGAGCTAACAATCATAAATATATATGCACCAAATATAGGAGCACCCAACTATATAAGAGAAATACTAATAGACATGAAAAACCAAATAAGCAGCAACACAATTGCAATAGGGGACATTAATACCCCACTGTCACAAAGAGATAGATCAACTAGACAAAAAGTCAGGAAAGAAATAGCAGGACTTAATCAAACCTGTGAAGAAATGGACTTAGTAGACATTTATAGCATGTTCCACCCAACCACACCAGAATACACATTTTTCTCAGCTGCACATGGGATGTTCTCTAAAATAGACCATATATTAGCCCATAGAATATGCTTAAGTAAATATAAAAGGATTGAAATTATCCCATGCATATTATCTGATCATAGTGCACTGAAACTGGAAATTAATGGCAAGAGAAATTGCAAAACCTACATAAACACATGGAAATTAAATAACACTTTCTTGAACAACAAATATTTTACAGATAAAATTAAAGAAGAAATTAAACAATACCTAAAATTCAATGAAAATGCAGATACAACTTACCAAAACTTGTGGGACACAGTGAAAGTGATTCTAAGATGAACATATAGCAATAAATTGTCACATCAAGAAAACAGAACAAGCACAAATAAATAACCTAATACTACATATCAAGCTTCTAGAAAAAGAAGAGCAAGTCAAGCCCAAAGTTTGTAGAAGGGGGGAAATTATAAAGACCAGAACAGAAATTAATACAATTGACACTAAGAAAATAATACAAAGAATTAATGAATCAAAGAGCTGGTTCTTTGAGAGAATATCAGCATTGATAAACCTGTAACCAACCTTATCAAGAAAGAGAAATAAAAAATTCAAATTCTTGCAATAAGGAATGAAAAGGGAGAAATTACTACAGGTCCCATGGAAATTCAGAAGATCATGAATACCTATGTTGAAAATCTTTACTCACATAGGGTGGAAAAAACAGAGAAAATGGACAAATTCCTAGAAACATGAATTACCAAAGCTGAATCAAGAAAATATAACAATTTTGAATAAACCAGTATCAACTACTGAAATTGAAAGCATGATTAAAAACTTACTAACAAAGGAAAGCCCAGGTCCTGATGGATTCACAACTGAATTCTATAAGAAATTTAGAGATTTACTATTAATACTCCTCAAACTCTTCAATGAAATTGAAAGGGAAGCAATCCTCCCTAACACATTCCTTCAGGCAAGTATTACTGTGATACCAAAACCAGAGAAAGACCAAACCAAAAAGGAGAACTATAGGCCAATCTACCTAATGAACATTGATGAAAAGATTCTTAATAAAATACTGGCAAATAGAATGCAGCAAATCATCAAGATTATACATCATGACCAAGTGGGATACGTGCCAGGAATGCAGGGATGGTTTAACACACACAAATCAATAAACGTAATGCACTGCATTAACAGAGCCAAAGACAAAAATCACATAGTTATCTCAGTAGATGCAGAAAAACCTTTTGATAAAGTCAAACACTTGTTCATGAAAAAAACCTTACAGAAACTTGGAATAGATGGTATCTACCTCAGTCTGATAAAAGCCATCTAGGACAAACCAACAGGTAAATTATACTAAATGGACAAAAGCTGAAAACTTTCACTCTAAAATCAGGACCAAGACAAGAATGTCCACTATCACCACTCCTATTTGATATAGCTCTGGAAACATTAGCCAGAGTAATCAGATGAGAAAAATAAAGGGAGTAAGGATAGAAAATAAGAAGTTAAATTATCTCTACTTGCAAATGACATGATACTCTACATAGAAGACCTAAAAACTGCCACCAAAAAGGCTACTAGAGTTAATAAACAAATTCATCAGTGTAACTGGATACAAAATCAACACTCAAAAATCAATAGCATTCCTGTACACAAACAACAAGTTCACTGAGAGAGAAATTATGGAAATAACACCTTTCACAGCAGCATCCAAAAAAAAATGAAATACTTAGGAATCAACCTAACAAAGAATGTAAAAGACTGATATGCTGAAAATTATAGTACTCTAAAAAAGGAAATTGAAGAGGATATTAGAAAATGGAAATATATCCCTTGCTAATGGTTAGGAAGAACTAATATTGTGAAAATGGCCATACTCCCAAAATTGTTGTGCAGATTTAATGCAATCCTAATCAAAATACCATTAACATATCTCACAGATTTAGATAAAACATTCCTAAAGTTCATTTGGAAACAAAAGAGACCTAGAATAGCAAAAGCAATTCTTGGAAATAAAAGCAAAACAGGAGGCGTCTCAATCCGTGACTTGAAACTATATAACAAAACTACATTGATAAAATCAGCATGGTACTGTCAAAAAAATAGATCTGAGGATCAATGGAACATATTAGAAGATGCAAATACAACTACAAAGACACTCAGTTACCTTATATTTGACAAAAGGGCTAGACATATTCACTGGAAGAAAGATAGCCTCTTTAGTAAATGGCGCTGGAACAATTGGGCATCTGAGATGAACACATACTTCTCAGATGAAGAAATGCAAATGGCAAATAAATACATGAAGAAATGCTCAACATCACTAGTCATTTGACAAATGCAAATTAAAACAACATTGAGATTCCATCTCACTTCAGAAAGAATGGCTGCCATAAAGAAATCAACTGATAACAAATGTTCATGGGGCTGTGAGGAAAAAGGAACCCTTCTCCACTGTTGGAAGGAATATAGACTGGTGTGGCCACTGTGGAAATCAGTGTGGAGATGCTTCAAAAAACCTAGGATTAGAAGTCCCATTCAATCCAGCTAGTCCCCTGCTGGATATTTTCCCAGAAAATTTGAAAATTTCATGTCACAACCATATATATGTGCACCCATGTGTATAACAGCACTATTTGTAATAGCTAAATCTTGTAAACAACTAAGATGCTCATTAACCACATAATGTATGAAAAAGATGTGGTATTTTTATACAATGCAATGTTACTCAGCTATAAAAAAGAATGATCTTTAGGCTCTTATAGGTAAATGGAGGCAACTTGGGTCTATACTCATAAGTGAACTAAATCAGATTCACATTTGTAAATATCATATTGTCTCCCTAGTGTAAAAAGTAAATAATAATAATAACAAACTGAAAGAGTAATAAGATCCAAAATGTACAATAGATATTGTAATAATAAAAGAAAAAGAAAGTGCTCAAAATTAAAGAACAACTGGGATAGGGGAAAGGAGAAATTGAAAAAAGGAAAAGATTATATGCATGTAGGTATACACATGTAACTGTACGTATGTATAAATGTGTGAGATAGATAGCTATAGTACTAATTCTATGTTAGTTCATCAAAAAGAATTGTTTGTGCTGTCATTGTTTGACTGATCATTTTTTATGCCTTGATCTTGTAACTTGAACAACTGCTTCTAAGATAACAATTTGCAATATATTAACTAATGTTGATTTCTTACTGCTTTTCTTGAAATTCTGTATTATTTCTACCTTTTTTTCTGTTTTGCTTTTTAAAATTAAGAAAAATTTAAAAATAAAAATTTTTTAAAAAAGGACACACTCAGGGTGAAGGAGAGGAGCCTAAGGTGACACAATATTTCCATCAGTCCTTGATTTTTTTTATGGGCTTCAGCAGTGTTATGAATAGGAAAAAAAAAAACTGAATGGATTGAAATTGAGGTTTGTTTTTGTTTTTGGAGCTTTCTGGTTTTTCGTTTTTTTTTTTTTAAACCATTTTCTACAATAAAAAAAACAGTACAAAGCTGGTGCACAGTACTTCTTTTTTTGACATGCTGATTTCCCAGTGCTTTGGAGGATTTTATTTGTCCTCCTGAAAGCTTTAGGAAGTTACCTCTTTCAGATCACCTAGAGTTGATCTCATTAATAAAAGAATGACTTTACAAAAAAGAGTTTCTAAAATTATACTCTAACTCAGAATTGCAAGTTGGCTTTTTTAGCCTGAAGATAAATTTCTTAAGCATTAAGCTTCATCAAGCGTTACACCTGACATTCTCTCATAAATGTTGCATATATTTTAACTTATTTTAATATTGTGTGGGCTTGGTTTGTAATATTCTCAAGCAGTTACTAAAATTGAATCTTCTTAGCTATATACTAACTATAGGAATGTTCATCCCCTTCCATAATATCACTCTTCTTAAAAAATTATCAGCTAAGTTTCATTTTGAGTTTATTTTTTGGTTTATTTGTTTATGTTGAAACTAGCCATACAGTCATTGTGTTACTTTTAAAAGAGGCCAATATGTTTTGACAAGGTTGCTATTGGAAACATTTCTTAAATACCTCACATGTCCCATTACACTCAGCAGTACCACCTGCTCAGGTATATTGATTTCAGGAGACTGTAGAAAGTCTTGTTAACAGGGGTCACAGACATTCAGGTTGGGGAAAAACTCACAGATGTTACTTTGTGAAGACATGAAGAGTAGTGTGAATGGAGAGACCATGATTCAGCTGGCTACATTTTCTAGGGGCCTGCCTTCACTTAGCCCCACAACGTAGGCCTTCACCTGAGTGCTAGAACTACACCAACACCTGGCCTAAGTGTTATGATTGAATTAATGGGTCGAGCAACTCAAACAAAAGCCACTTCAGTGAGAAAGCATGAACTCTAGTGTTGGACTGAATGAACTGGCCTCTTCAATCTAAATGAGACATTTGTTTTTTTAAAAAACACAGAGATTAAGATATTTTTCCATTGACTGCACTGTTTAACAGATACATGATAGGTCCTAAAACAAATTACTATGGCTAATTTTTATGGGTCTAAGTTAACAAGACTGAAAACAATTAAGAGATAAAACCTGCCCATTGGGAAGACTACTTTACAAACAGCTAAAAGAGTTCAAAAGCTATGTTTCACAGGCATAGGACTTTATTTAAAACAATGTTAATATCAACAGTAATGAACAATAAGTGTGTGCCAAGTCTGTTCATAATGGTTTACTTTTTTTTTTCATGTTCTCAACATGAGTTACAAGGGGTCAGGATAAGGGTGGGGTTAGAGTGTGAAATATAAACTCAGTAACCAAGACAAATAATATTTTAATAAAATATGTTTAAAAATCAAAATTAATGTCAAACTATATGATGAATAAAATGTAAGAATTTTAAATAAAAACAGCCTATTGTTTGTCATTTTGTGATCTCGTATTGTTGTGCAATGGTATAGTAATTTCCAGTTGGTCTGAGGTTCTAGGGTGTGGAGCCTTTTTGTAACCACTGGGTAGAGACATGATGCTGACAATAATATGTGAACAGACTGGAAAATGCAGGGCTTTAAATTTCGTCATGCTTTCTTGATTGTAGAAATTTTATTAACTTTTTCTTTTTCCACTTGGTTTAAAATTAGGGGGAATATTTTATAAATGTATGGAGGGGTACATAGTTTTCTTTTTTGCTTCAGGCTCAAATACGACTTGGCACCAGACTAGAGATAGATGTTATCATTATGCTCACTTTAAAATGAAGACTCCATGATTCCCAAAAACTTAATAAAATTCCTTAAGCTCATGCAGCTAGCAAGTGACAGAGCCCAGTTTCTAATTCAACTAGTTTGACTCTAAAATCCACCTTCCTCAATTAACCAGAAAATCCAAGTATCTGACACACTTTATTCTCTGGGCACTGCAGTTATTAATATGGTGCTGCTCACCTGTATCCTCAGTCTTTTTAATTTTTAACAGCAATTGTTCTTGGAAAGAAACTGATCCTTTATAAATAGCACAGTATCTAGTGCATCTGCCAATGTTATTGGGAAATAGGCATGAATACTGTTTAACGGTACTGCCATTAAACAAATATTCATATTAACAGTATTTTAAAATGGGGTCCATGTATAATCTGCACTGGGAACACCTGCATATTCTGAACCTGTAAGTATAGAACACAGTGTCTTGGCCAGACACAGGTCTCTTTTCAAGGTGAAATCTGAGAGATCTAAAATTAAACCACTATATCCAAATAGTACTCTGCTAGTTTTAAAGAATGACAAAAAGCACCTCTGAGGGCATATAAATTTTTGGCTATATCATAAACTTAGTGTTATTTATTTTGTTTCTATAAAATAATTTTTCTTGAGCTGAGAAAATTAGTTTTCTAACTAATTAGAATGGTTGGTTAACATGAATGGTTATGTTTAAGCTTCTTGGTTTTGGTGAATAGGAGATGCTGAACAAAAGAATAGTACAATCTAGTTGATGTATACATTGATGACAAAAAGGGGAAGAAGGAGAAAGAGAAGGAGGAGAGTGACATTGTATTTGTGAAAAAATGTAAATGTGATTCACAGTAATGAGGCAGACTATCAAACCAGCATCTCAGAACTCCAGTTCTAAACATCCCTAAATTATGCTATAAGTCACTAATAGAAAGATTTGGCATATATCTTCTTTTATCCATATGTTGTTCTGTTGCCTGGTGCTTAAAACTATAAATTTATTCTATCATCAACTATTATTATCCATTGGTTCATTTATTTGTTCACATTCAATAAAGTTCTTCCAGATCATGAATATATAAGATACTATGTAAGGTACTAAAAAAAAAAAATAAATAAAGAAGAAATTGCATGGTTTTTGCCCTCAAGAAGTTTACAGCCCTGCCTTCAAGTAAAGCTATGTTACTGGGCATGGTGCTGTATGTTATAATCCCAGGACTTGGGAGGCTGAGGCAGTGGCATCAATGTGAGTTTGAAGTCAGCCTGGACTACATAAGTGAATTCAAGGCCAGCCTAAACTACAGAGTGAGACCCTATCTCCAATAAATAAATAAATAACAGAAAGAAAGAAACAGGTATGTTGACAAGTACATACAGTGACAGTAGTATGTATCACAAAATCTGATGGGGTCACTTGCGGTCAGAGTCTGCTGGGACATATGAAGAAAAGCTTCTAAAGTTTAATCTCAGGTTTACAAGAATAAATAGAAGTTTGTCAGCTGAGTAATGTTAAAACCTTCCAGACAAATACAACAGCACAGAGACCAAAATGGCATGGCATATTTTTGTAAATAATTTGATGCTGCCGGGTCATAAGAGGTGATGAGGAATGCTCTGGAATCAAGATGGCAGAGCTAGACAGAGGTCAGAGCCAATGAGTTAGTAGTGTGGCCATTCACAGGAGCTGGAGGATAAAACAATTGGGCAACAATGGAAAAATTTTTCCAGGAGAGTGGTATGACATCCAATGGTGAAAAATCACTCAGAAATGCTATAGAATGTGAATCAGAGAGACTGATAAAGATATTAATGATCTAGGCATTTTTTTCTTTAACTTTTCCAGGGCCTTTGCTTTCTTCCTTAAACAAAAGGTGGATGGATAAAGAATGTGGATTAGGTTGTTTCAAAATTGAGATACGGGATATGATTTGATATACCAAAACACGCCATTGTGAATAGTGTTTCTCATAATCTTACAGAAGTAAGGCTTTAATCTTTTAATCTATTTTAATCTATTTTGCCATATGCACAACAGTTTAGTAGAACCAAGCTTGTTTTGTAGTTTTGACTGCATCAAGAAAAATGTAAGCATACTCCCAAAGGCCCAGTCATGTACGTTTGTGATCACAGAGCAAGGAGTACGTGGTTGCTGCTGTAAATATGCGCATCCTCTATTGTGTTCCTAATTCTTTTAGTAGAAAACATGTCCTCAAAAAAAAAATAGTTTAGACAAACTAAAAGGGCAGTAAATAACCTTCATCTTTCTACAAACAGCAGTTGGTCCTGTTCGCTGACTACCTGAATCATCTCATGATATTTCAAAGAAGCTCTGATGGTTTTCAACATACTTATTACCATAGTTTTGAAATATGATTTCTCTTGATTTACGTACAGTATAGTAAGATGAGACGGCACAGCAAAGACAATGATTCATTTTGCTCTGGTCATTATAGCATTTTACTTAAAAGAAAAGTCTATCCTCACTTTTCAGAATAATTATTATTCTAGGAGTCTGTGTTGGAATAAAATTCTAATGCAAAAGCTGTCTTAAAATGCTGAACCCAGAAGAATTTGGCATAAATAAGACATAAAGTTAGCTGACATGAGATATTACATTTATTCTATTGTTGGTGAGGACAAAACTGGGCTGCTATTGTCACAGGTGAAAAGTGTTTTCGAAAGTCTGCTCTGGTGCTTGTTAGATAAGGGGCTGCCTTAGTCTGAATAACCTGAACAAGATTTATACACATCACTGAAATGGACTCGTGTTTACAGTCTGTCCTTGCTCACCAGGATTAACAGTGCAAGGGCAGCATGAGACACATCAAGCAGGGAAGCCTCAAACAACCTTCAGGGACTGGCTAGGAGGCTGCTTAGGGAGAAAACAGAATTTCTAAACTACTCTTTGACTCATGACAGGCAGCAAGCTCTTTCTGCACCCAGACCTATAGTGGCTGCTAAATTCTGACTAGGGAACTTATATCAGTTAGGGAAACTTTCTATAAAAATGGCTAAAATATGATAAATAACCCAGAATTCTACTTTCATTTCTACAAAGAGTAAGCTGTTTTACTAAAAAGAATACAGAATCCAATAATCGTTCTTAGTGTGGAGTTTATAAAATACCCCAATGCACCACAATTGCAATGAAAGAAAGCCTTTTTGGAAAGTTGGAATTCATACTCACTTAGTTTATTTTTTTTTTATTGCACTGGGATCCTGTCTTGCATGCTGTCACTCAGGGACAATCAGCCTGAGCCTGTGTTCCTAGGGACTGAGACATTTTCAAGTCCCTTTATGATCTATGTAGAAATTATCTCTACTTCCAAGCCATCAAATACAGTGTGTGGGTGCGATGGCTGCCTTCCAGTGAGCTGAACAGCTCTCAGGACTTGGCATTCAGTCTTTCCCTGGGCCCTTCAGTAATGGCATTTCACTTAATACAATATGCCCCTAACTGAGTTTTAGTGATTTCAAATGAATTTAGTCTCCTTATCAATATCCTCTATTTGGTAGTGTGTTTGCTCTTCAGTGTGCTGTGCCAATAAATCCAGCACAAGTGCTGCTTCCTTGCCTCTCAATTGTCTGGCTTCTCTCTATGAAAGCAAACACCATACAGCAGAAAAGGAGGCTCTTAAAAAACTTGTCTGTATCATAAATGTAAATATCAATAAACTTGGGCGGTTGACAAGGGCATGCTCTAATGGATTTGACCATGTTGTTGGCTGTTTTACAAGAGGCTGGAATAGTAGACAACCCAAGCAGATTGTCTGCAGTACTAAAAGGAAGTGTCAACATTTTAATCCAGAAAAACTGTTGGTCTGTTCGGGAGCAGAACTCAGTGAGGTTCATTACAAGGCAAAACAGCACAATCTTAGCAGAAAAGAGGATAAATAATACCAGGGTTTTCATTAGATTCCCTACGGCCTAAACATAGAAATGAAGTTTTAACTGATAAAAAAAATACTTTAGTACTTTCCACACTGGGAGGTCTAACAACACTCTTTCAGTTCTTTTTTTGTTTTGTTTTGTTTATATTTTACTATACTTACATTTCTTCTTTTTTAAAAAATAAACTATTTTGAGATTACAGTGTCACATGCAGTGTAACAAATAATATAGCAAAAATTTTCGCACCCTATTCTTAGTTTTCCCAAAAGGTAATATCTTAACTATACTGCACTCTGACAACCAGGATTCCGACTTTGATTTGATCAAGAAACAGAGGTTTCCATCAGTGCAAAGATGCTTTATACTGCTTTTTAATAATCATACACACCAATCTCCTGACTTGACCTTTTATTATTTCCTAGAAACCACAAATCTTGCATTTCTATAACTCTAGAATGTTACATGCATGGAGTCATAAGCATTCTTTTTTCACTTAGTATAGTTCTCTGGAGATTCCCCTAAACTGTTCATACATCATTAATTTGCTCCTTTTTTTTGCTAACTAATATTTCATGGTATACACTGCAGTTTATGTACTCGCTGATGAAGAACATCAAGGTTGTATCAAATTTGGGGATATTACAAATGAAGCTACAATATTTGTATAAAGATTTCTGTAGAAATACACTTGTATTACAGTAAGGTAAATATACCGGAGTGTAATTTCTAAGAAACTACCAGACTGTTTTTTATGGTGGCCATACCGTTTTACATTCCTACCAGGAATGTGTGAGTGAGCCAGTTTCGCCACATCTCCAGCATTTGTCAGTGTCACTAATTATTTCTTTGTTAACTACTCTGACGGGTATGAGAACTATCTAATTACAGTTTAATTTGCGTTTACTTAATGATTAATGATGCTGAACATCTTTCATGGGCTTATTTTCTGTCTTTATGTTTTCTGCCTTCTTCATGTTCTAATGGGCATTTTTAACACTAACTTTTCAGAGGTCTTCTAACATGCTTAAATGTACTTCAAATATACTCAAGTTCACCAGCTTCTTCCTCATTTTTAGCTTACATGGTCTTGCTTTTAATAAGTTCTTTCACAGAAGCAGTGTTTTTATTTTTGATGTTGGCTAATTGATCAATATTTGCTCATATGGTTCATGGTTTTCTGTCAAGTCAAAAAAATCTTAGACCTAGATCCTCAAGAATCTATTTTATAATTTTCTCTAAAGTTTTAACATTTTATGTTTTACTTCTGTGACACACCTTCAGTTATACTGTCATATAAGGAATGTGAGAGGTCAAAGTTCATTTTTTGACAATACTGTACCCATCCAACTTTCTTGGCACCAGATGTTAAAATCCTATCTTGCCTCCAATGAAGGCTTATACACTTTTGCAAAATCACTTGGATCACATTTACACTGGTTTATTTTTGACTAGTCTATTCTCAACCATTGATCTATATCACTATCTTTCTGTCAGTTTCGCAAATGTTGGTTATTGTGTTATAAGACTTGAAATCAGAATGATTTCTTCTATTGTATACTTTTTCAAAATTATTTAGTTATGCTACTTGTGAAATTTGCTTTTGGCAGTCATAGTTTCAGGCAAGAAATTTTACTATCTAAATGTGTTTCACTCTGCAGGTAAGTATAATTTTGATATTAATGCTCTCAAATTGTTTTTCTGTCTTTAGTTTTCAAAATTTTTTGTTTACTTTATTGTTTTATGTGTAATGGTGTGAATCCTTTTGGGTTTATTCAGTTGAGGTTAGCTTAAATATTTTTAATCTTCAGATTGCCAATTTTGGTAAGCCTTACCCATTCTTTATTTGAGAAGTTTTTAACCTTACCTCTTTTGCTCTCCTTTAAAGAGCTGATGACACCAAAACTAATATTCTATTATAATTCAATCACTTGGTCCCCAAGCATCTGTTAATTTTCTTTAGTCTGTTTTCTCTCTGTTGTTCACTTTAGGTCATTAAAGTAAATTAGGACTTTGAATTCAGTGAACCTTCCCTTTCTTTATTCTATCATTTTTTGTAGTTCATCCACTGAGGTGTTTTAATTTCAGTAATCATATTTTCTGATTCTAAACTTTCATCTGGATGTCCACCTTTTTATTACAGTTAAATACTTGAGGCTTCATAATTTTGTAAAGAAAAAAGGTTTATTTTGCCTCTTTGTTCTGGAGGCCCAATTTTCAGGGTCCACACTTACGATGGTCTTCTTACTGTCATTGTCCAATGCAGTATGGGCCATCACATGGCAAGAGGAAGGAACATGAATGTGTGCTCTTCTGATATCTCTCTTCTTAAAAAGCCACATTGTATATGATCACAGTGGGTCCACACTGAGGGTCTTGTCTAATCCTAGTCATCTACCCTACCTCTGAACACCATAGTTTCTACCTTCTTAATACTTCACAATGGAAATTAAACTATACTTTAACCACAGCATCCAGAAAGAGTAGTGTATCAACCACTAAGAGCTACTCACAACTGAGGACTAAGTAATTGATCAGATCAGTTAATAGTGTTCAAAACAGTTTTGATCCAGAGAGTCTAACTGGGGAATAGACCTAATAGCAAGGGATTTTTTTAACTGTAGAAATTATAAAACTTAATGAAACAAAGTAAATTTTTACTTAAAATTAAAATATAATTAAAACAGTAATGTAAATGTAAACATTAAGTAAGTATTTTCATGGTTTCTTAATTTCCTTTCTTTGGTAATATTATTTGCAATAGCCCAAGTACTGTGGTGTAAAAGGAAAACTACTCAGGAATTTTTGCTTAATTAAGAAGTCCTTAATTTTAAGCAGCGTATTTTGCATCTAGTGAATTTACCTTTATCATTTATATAACATGCTGAAGACAGAGCACGCACTCTATGAAATGCAGTTTCAGAAGGAAGTATCTGCTCACAAGAAAAAGTGAAACAGTTTTAAAGATTAAAAGTTAAAAACAACAACAAAATAGCATAATAGCAGCACTAAAACAGGTCATATTTTTGGTGGTTTGTTAATTGCTGGAAATTGGAGGGCGGCTTGATTCAGGGACTTACTTTTCTTGTGTTACATATTTAATAATCCAGAGCTTCATTCATTTTCTACACTTATATCCAGTTTTAAACATAATGCCAACATATTCAATTTTCAAATGGTAGTTTCAACCTTCTGAACTCATATTCCATTCAAATATTTTTATTTCTAAAAATAATACAATTTTCAGGAGAAAGCAGGCACATTAGAAAGCTTTCTTCTCTTACCTAAGAATCTCTAGCCTTCAATTTTTATAAAATTTTGAAATAAATACAAGATTTTATTGTTTCTAAGAATAATATTCTAGTTTATCAGGTTTATATACTTTGGTTATATAGATTTGAAATGGGAATATTTTTATAGTACAGATTTAAAAAGATGTCAAGCACTAGAGACTGACTGGAAAGAAACTTCGTGTCTGTGTCTTAAACGTGAATGCTAATGACAACGCAGAGCTTAGATACACTCTGGCACTAGCAGTGCTATCTGCAGGAAGACAAGTGCCTACTTTTCTTGCTCACTTTTTGCTTGTTCTATTTAGTTCCCGTCCTACACCTCATTTTTATGGCATTTGAAGATACTGACCATTTTTTCTTTGCTATTCATCTGCACTCTGTCAGAATGGCTCTTCCCCCATCCCTTCCTTTCTTTATGAATTTCTCCCTCTTGATGAATCTGTTTTTGCCTTCTCTATGTCTTATTTTTTATTTGTGTTTGAATTTATTGAATTTTATTTGTTTGCTAGTGTTTTAATAGTTAATACATTTTCAGGGTTCCAAGATCAAAAGAATATTGCACATTAACAAGATTTCCTTACATTCCACCATTTTCCCCATTTTTTACTTGCCACTATATGTAGTCAACTTTATTAGTTTTGTATCTTTCTTGTAGTTTTGTAAGTGCAAGCAAATACATGTTCTACTTTTTTTTGCATGAAAGATATTATACTTTATATACTGCTCTGCTCCATGCTTTTTAACTTAACTACACACTGGAGTAAAATACTCTATATTACTCTATATCATATTACTTTGGATTGTACCTAACAATTCACTTTGCTGTTATGACCCTGTTTTAGTTAACTGTTTCCCTACTGAAGAAAATATGGTTTGTTTCCAAACTACCAATATTACAACTATCACCCTAATTGACAAAATATGTCATTTGCGACCCATGAGTAGATGGGGAGCAACGACTCTCTTTTCTTCTGTAATCTCCAGCTTATCACTCATAATAAAAGATCTCTCCCTTTATCTCTGCTGTCTAAATTCACCCTATATTATTGTCTTGTATTCTTGAATCTTCCAGGCTCTTTTTCTCTCAAACTACAAACTATTGTCTAGATATTGCCACTCCAGTAATCCATTCACACTGTTGAAAGTTAGAAAAAAAGTGCTCTGACATGCTGAGCATTTTGAATTACAGGACATTGGAAGGTCTTAGGAGCTACCTTAGAAATAAATTTCTTGTAACTGGGTGTGGTTGCACACGCCTTTAATCCCAGTGCTCAGGAGGTTGAGGTAGGTGGAGCGCTGTGCCTTTGAGGCCGGCTTGGACTACAACGTGAGTGCAAGGCCAGCCTGAGCTATATAGTGCGACCCTGCCTCAAAAAACTAGGGCTGGGAGTTTGGTTCAGTGGCTTAAAGCACCTGCCTGGCAGCCATGAGGTTGTGAGTGTGATCCCCGGTGCCGCAAAAAAAAAAAAAAAAAAGTAAATTTCTTTAACCGTCCCTGTGGTAACCCTGCTTCGGTCACAAGGAGTGGCTTTCTCTGAAATTCCCTTGTATGACTGAAGGAAGTTCTTCTACAAAAAAGGAAAAATACAGTAGCCTTAACTCCCTTCCTTAAGTCTTCTTAATCAGGTAAGATTGAAAGGAGAAAAGACTACAAGATCTCCACTTATTAACGGTAAACACGTTATTTTTCTAATGACGGCCACTTAGGAGACTTCTGCTAGTAACATAAACTTTGTAGTGCGTTCCAGCCAGCCACTATCCTATAACTTGTTACCACCTCCTCAAAGACCAAAGGTCTTTGTCCTGGACCATTGCTGGTTCTTCATGACTGTCGTTTTTCCCTAAAATCATTTACCATACTTCTAAAATTGCCTGCATCTCCCCTCCGCTGTGAAGAGCATATATAAGCTTCAACCATCTGGCCTTTCTATGAGTTTTATATTTTGTATAGTTGTCATGTATATGTGCCAGGTAACAAATTTGTATGCTTTTTCTCCTGTTAATCTGTCTATTCATCTATTCCAGCATGCTTAAAGACTCCAATCTTCAGAGCAAGCTTGGTCAGATTCTAGAGTACAAGATATAAATAAGGGATGAATTTAGATAGGAGAGATAAATTGAGCCTGAAACTTTATTAAGAGTGATAAGTTAGGGATTAGAAGAAAAAGGACAAGCCATTGTGGAAATCTGCAAGGACATACTCCTTTTACCTTCTCAGAACCTGAAGTTTGTCGTTTATAAAACTGAATTCATCCTTTTCCTTTTTTAGTTCCAAACCTAGTGCTTCTTCTATTGGCATGTTTATTTTTGTCTGGTGTGTGCATGTGTGTGTGTGTGATGGGGGGTGTGCATATACACACAATAGTATTCGAAATTTATTTCATTTTTCCTGTTCTTTAAACACAAAGATTGTTTATGTAAATTCTTCATTTTTTCTCCATAACCTTCTTCATCTTATTTTCACTCTGTTCATGGACAACATGAAATCTGAGTGGTGGGTCCATTCCTAGACTCCTCATACCCTTTCTCTCAGACTTGAGTGAAACTGGAAGGGAATTAAGTATACTGCAGCTTTAAAATGCAGTGTCAACTAAAAAGGGGTAAATTAGATGTCTCTCTGTTACCTGGAGTTAAATATTGAATATTCATTTTAAAAAAGGTTTCTCACTCATAGACACTACTCAGTTAAATGATCAATACTAAATGAAACTTTTTTGTGTTTGCAGTTTATTTTGGCCCTTGTATCATCTGTTAACTCAAAATACATTTAATTAACTTTTGGCCATACATTTAATGGTTGATACATTATTTCACTGCTATAAAATACTATGAAATAAATAGTTGGCATGGAACAAAATGGATGATTCAAATTGTGAAGGTCCTAGTTACATTTAATTTTCATTGGGAATGTTAAATTTTCAAGAAAACCATTAGTTCTTGCCATATTATTGAGCTTTGTCTATTTTATTCTATTTTGCTTGTTTAGTTTCAAATAACTATGCTTCACTTTTAAAAACGTACGATAGCTTTTGACTAAAAGTTTTAGATTGACTTTGTGTCCTAAGGAGACAGAGCTCTTTTCCAAAATCAGAAGCATATCTATGTCTTAGTGAAGAAAGGCATTACCAACATGGTCTTGATCACTTTTATCATCTTGGAACACTCAACCCGTATTTGTCATTTTGTAGAGGTCAAGTTTTCTTCATCATTAGCTCTTTTCCAGTTTAATTTAGGAAATATGAAATATCTAGAAGTAAATCTATAACATAAGTATCTGATGCTATATGTATAGGTAAAACATAATATACTGATATACAGAAGGGAACATGAAAACAAACCACAAATTGGTCAAACATAGATCACTAAGGAGATTTAAACAATGTTCAAGAATATCCCTGTCAGTCTGTAACTATCAATTTGCAATTTTGAGAACCAGGGCAATTTTCACAATACAAGCTTTTAAAAAATGTAATAAATGTAGGTCTATGATTCCAAGTTGGACAATTCCAATCACCCTAAAACTTCCACCATGAAAAAATAGATCATTAATAAACTTAACAACAGCTACCTTTTTATTGTTGGGTATCTGAGGAACTAGTGTTTGCCAGGAGTCAATAATTGAAGATGATATGTCCCCAGAAAATTTGAAATGTTTGTATGTGTTTGCAAAGACATGATAAGAAGAAATAGAGTATCAATCTTAAAACACTTAAGTTTGATCTCTTTCATTTTAAAAAATAAATCTGAAAATTTGCCATGTAGTGACACTGAATTGACAAAGACTATAAACTTGATAAATACACAGATACTGATTCTTGTATTTATTTATTTTAGGCTCATTGGCTTTAAATTTAAAAATATAGTTCAAGTTATACCTTATATAAAAGCACTAATACCTTCTTTATAGTAGCAGTGCAAATATTTACAAGATTTGCTGGGCGTGGTGGCGCACGCCTTTAATCCCAGCACTCGGGAGGCTGAGGTAGGAGGAGCGTTGTGAGTTCGAGGCCCGCTTGGGCTACAATGCGAGCGCAAGGTGGGCCTGAGCTACATAGTGCGACCCTGCCTCGAAAACCTAAGGCCTGGAGTTTGGCTCAGTGGTGTAAGCGCCTGTCTGGGAGGCGTGAAGCTGTGAGTTCGATCCCCGGTGCCACAAAAAAGAAAAAAAAATTTACAAGATTATATATTAAGTGCTCAATTAAAAATAATATGCAAATCAGGTCTTAGGTAGATCAGTTACAATGAAGGAAAACATCACTCTCACACTTTAAAAGAGACAGTTCCTGGCACACCAGTCCTAATTTGCTTGAGTTACTACTCTTCACAATAGATTTAGAGTATCATGAAAATATATGCTTTTACTGAACTAATGAAATAAAGTGTAGCTTACCACAGTTGACATAATCAGCATGTGGAAAATGGACGCAGAAATACAGATTCAATTTACATGTTGTACCATTTTGGGAGATTATGACTGTTAGGCAGTGTTCATTTTAGCTTAATGGGTGAAAATATCACCTCGATTTGGCAGTTCAGGACCATTTCTAATTTGGTAAGGGGCCTAAACACATGGTTTAGAGGAATTAAGTGACCGGGCTGGACCTGAATGGTATTTAAATGGCATTCTTAATCTCTTTAGGGTTTGTGAAATTGAGCTAAATGCATGAATTTCAAAGGACTTGATCTTTTGAACATCCTAATTTTTAAATTTTTTTGTACCTTCTCTTCTTTTTTCTCTCCCTCTTAAATCTTAGCAGACATAATGCAGAATATTTTTAAAAGGTTCTAGTTCTTCCCTTCTTAGTTTGAAAGAGATGAAAAATAGTAAATGATTGTATACTAATTGAAAATTACATGAAAATTGCAGAAAATTCAGGAAATAGGAGAATAATGGAAATTACACAAATTATCTCCAAGTGTACTACCTAGATTTTAAAAAATAATACATGCTCAAAAATACATATGCACAAACATATGAACATATTTATAACAGATTTTACAAAATAAGATCCAATAATAATTTCTTTCTAATTTATACAAAGTACAGTTTACCCTGTAATATTATAAGAAGTTATCACTTTATATTATTTAATGGTGACCATCAGAAATATGATATAATGATATGTTACTATATAGTAATATATTAGTTCATGAATATTTCTACTAGCAAACAGTTTGCTCCACAAGCAGAACTGTTCTGCAAAGTTTTGATTCCATTTAAGAATCTTCACATTCAGTGATCAATGCAACTTCTTTCATCATCCCCAGAATCATGGGACCAACTAAGTTTGTGAACTAAGGTACCACAGTACATCTCTTAGCAACTCCACACTAGTATAGTAGTTTGAAATATGCCATTGTGGGATCATTTTATTGTAGCAATACAACCACCCCTACAAACTGGAGGCTGAATTATTATTTTGCTAATTGTTAAGACTTAATAAAGGAATGGAGAAAACACTAATAATTTAGATTTCCTTTAAAATGGTGTTGTGTCTGTAGTGGTTGCAATATAAATACTGCTAAACGTTGAGCAAATAATTTTGCCACTCTTCAAGAAATAAATTTTCATGTGATAATCAAGAAAATCTTCCTGGGAATAAAGTTTTGACCAATTGAAATTATCTGTGGTTTCCCACATTGTATCTGTTTTCTTAGGATGTATTTCCTCTCATGATTCAAGCTTACTTCTTGTTTGTCTTTATTTTGGTTTTGTTTTTTCTAAAGTAGGTTCTTCTCTCTTGTCTGTAAAAGATCTGATGTGATCACTACTTGTAATTATACTGGCTTTCCAAACAAACGAACAAACAAAGACCTAAATATTTGTGATAAATACAAAATCTCATGAAGAGCTTTTATATCGTGACATAAATATGGCAGAGGATGAGACTAGATCCTCAACTTGTGGCTTTGGGAAGGAATTTAAGTAGATCTCCAAAGGGAACACACACTCCCATTGCTAGAAGAGGCAGTCTAAGTGTTCCAGCTTAGGCTAAAAGCTGGATTCCTTAAGAAAGCATCAAATGCATTTGTTAAAATGAAAAGTATGCACATTCACTGCACAAGTATTTTACTTCCAGAATCATATTTTCTTAAAGTTCTTAAACATACAAGAATACATACTCAAGACTAGTAATTGCACCATTATTTTAATAATAATATTGAGAAACAATCCAGAATTCATCCTAGCAAAATGGTTAAAGAAAATACGGATATTATGTAATATGCATCTAATACTTTGGTTGGTCTAGTGAAGAACAATGCTCACTGTAACTTTTTGTGTACAAAATGTAAATTTGTACATGTCATGATATAAATTTTAAATATATACAAATATCATATAGTTTGTTATACATAAATACTTTATAAAGAAATATCATCATACATGTAAATACATATAAATATATATAAGTAAAGAGTCCACCTAAAATGTACACACACTTCAGGAAAAGAAAAATAGTATGATGCTTTCTCAACAGATAGTGTTACCCTAAAATGGGGGGCCTTAGACAATGTTGTACACTACAAAAATCCACGACACTGCCAGTCCTCAGAGAAGAAACTGAAAATGCATGGGCAGCAATCTCAATAACCAAGGTCACCCAAGCAGCAGTTCACTGTACTAATAAACGTCTGGAAGATAATAGATATCAATTTGAGCATTTCTTTTAATTGCAGAGACTACAAGTAACTTGTATTCATCTCATGATATCTCAACAAATACAGTATGAAAATATTCAGACAATTTTTTTCTTTTCCTGAAGTTTCTATACACTTTTTGGTAGACTGTATATTTAAACCATATATGTATGAATATACAAATATGTACAAATACATATGTATATTCATTTTCTTATATTTGACCTCTCTTTATGATTCTGAAAAATACAAAGCAAACTCTACTTTGAATTATATTTTTTGATGACAGAGGGTAGAAGTGAAAAATCTGAAATTTCAATTAAATATATATATATATATATATATATGTCAATGTAGTTTGATATACTTTACTCAGTGAGAGTATATTTTAGTATTCAAAAATGATTTTAAAACATAAAAGCAGAATTTTTATATGCCACTAATAAACTTAGGAAATTAGTAAAAATTTGCACTCAATTCAGTCTCAAGAGTTTTTATTTAGGTAGACAGACTCAAGGTCCTGCTGGTGCCACACTCCTGGGTGTGCTCTGCCTAGCTTCCTGGGTCTTGGGAATTCCAACCTCCACCCAGTAAGACAGAGCATCCAGTGACACACTCTGGGATTGCACCCTCACTAACTGCACAGAGGATCGAGCTCTACCCAGCCCAGGGTCCCTGCACAATCCATCAAGGGAATGCCTGGCTAGTCTCTCAGGACTCAGAGGTACTGAGCCCAGTCCAGCCCAGAGCCCCAGAGCTGCTCATCAGGGAGTGGCCAGCATAGCTACAAAGCCTTGGAGAACTTGAGCTCTGCCCATCAGAGCACAAGGTGTGAGCTCTATTGTTCAAGGGTGCAGCCACACTGCAGGTCCTAGAGGTGGCAAACCCTGCCCAACCAGGAGCAAGGCCCTGGCACTATATGCCTGGGACATGCCTGGGCTTGCCCCATGCTCCAGAGGCTCTGAACTCCTTACAGCCAGACTCAAGGTCCTGGTGGTGCCAAATCAGAGTGCACTCCACCTAGCTGCCTGGGTCCCTGAGTTTCTGAACTCCACCGAGCCAGGCTGAAGTTCCAGTGACACATCCCGGAGGTGCATCTCTGCTAGCCACCAGGATTGCAGAGGTTCTGAACTCTACACAGTCAGGTTTTAGGCCCCAGCAACAAGCTCCAGGAGTGTGACCCTGCTAGCTACAGGGAGGATACAAACTTTGTTCAGCCCAGTGTCCCAAAGCAACCCAACAAAGTACATCAGGGGAACATGTGGCCAGCCTGACCTACTACAGAACACAAGGGTCCTGTGCCATAATCAGGGTGTGTGCCCTGGCTAGCCATGGGGGATTGGAGGATTGAAGCTCTACCTAGCACAGTGGTCCAGTGCAATCCATCGGGAGGCTGCCTGCACAGCCACACAGGTCCCAGAAGAAAATGACAAAACGAAAGAGCAAGAAGTAGTCTCAATTTCCCAGCCCACTGAGAACAAACCCAGGAGACACTGAAATGGAAGACATGGGGAGTCACACAACTGAACTTTCTGAAATGATAGCAAACACAGTAAAGAAACAACTCTATGAAGCTATAAAGAAACTCAAATCAGAAATAATCTCTCAGCTACAAAATGAAATGACAATCATTATTAAAGAAATGCTGTGTGAATCTAAAGACAATCAAGATAAAAAAAGAAGAACATAAGAAAATGATGGAAACTTTGAATGAACAAAATAAGAAACAAATAGAATGCATGAAACAGATTCAAAGGGAAATTCAGGAAATGAAAAATTCCATGGAAAGTTGGCAAGCCTGCTTGAATGAAGACGAAGATAGAATCTCAAAAGTTGAAGACAGCATGGAAGCTTATGATCACAAAAGAAAAGATCTCTTAAAATGAAAAGGAACCAGGAAATGACAATTCAGCAGCTGCAAGATGATGCTGAAAGAAATAACAATAGGCATCAATGAAAAAGCAGGGATCAATACTAATGAACTGGAAAGAATATTTGCAGAAATAATAGCAGAAAAGTTTCCAAAGATGGGAAGAGAATCTGATATACAGGTAAGCGAGGCACACAGAACCCCAATTAACCATAACCAAAATAAATCTTCACCCAGACATATAATAATTAGGGTATCAGAAATACTGCACAAAAACAAAATACTAAAAGCTATCAGAGAAAAGAAACAGATCACCTATGAAGGAAAGCCTATCAGAATCATGGCAGACTTCTCAACACAAACCTTTAAGTCAAGAAAAGCTTGGAGCGAAGTATTTCAAACCTTGAAAGAAAACAACTTTCAACCCAGATTGATGTATCCTGCAAAACTATCTTTAAAAATTGATGGAGAAATAGGATACTCCCGAGAACAAATGAAGAAATTTATGGCCACCAAACCAACACTACAAAGAGTACTGAAAGAGACTCTAGAAACAGACAAAGATAGTTACAATCTTAAGAACAACAACAAAAGGAAACCACTAAGCAGGGCAAATAATTAAGCAGAAAATGTAGAAAACCAACAACAGAAAGATATCATAACAGGAATGAGTCAGTACATATCAATTATGTCAATCACTGTAAATGGTCTCAACTCACCAATAAAAAGAAACAGACTGGCAGAGTGGATTAAGAAACAAAATCCAACAATATGCTGTGTACAAGAAACACATTTAACTCAAAAGGAAACTCACAGACTAAAAATCAAAGGATGGAAAACAATACCCCATGCAACAAGAACCCACAAAAAGGCAGGCGTGGCTGTTATGTTTGTAGACAATGTAAGCTTGAAACCAAGAATGATCAAAACAGATAAAGAAAGTCATTACATACTTGTTAGGGGAAAACTTCAAGAGAAAGACATTACAATCATAAATATATATGCACCGAATGTGGGAGCACCCAACTATGTAAGACAATTATTAATAGACACACAAAATGAAATAAACAATAATACAGTTATAACGGGGCACCTTAACACCCCCCTGTCACAGAGAGACAGATCAACCAAACAAAAAATCAGCAAAGAAATAGCAGAACTGAATCAAACTTGTGAACGAATGGACCTAGTAGATGTGTATCCAATGCTCCACTCATCAACGTCAGAATATGCATTCGTCTCAGTTGCACATGGGTCATTCTCTAAAATAGATCTTATACTGGTTCACAAACATGCTTAAGTAAATGCAAAGGAACTGAAATAATTCCATGCATATTATCTGACCATAGCACATTAAAATTGGAAATTAATGACAAAAAAACCCCAACAAGAACCACATAAATACATGGAAATTAAATAATACTCTCCCAAATAATCAATAAGTCAATGAAGAAATTAAAGAAGAAATTATAAAATATCTACAATTGAATGAAAATGCAAATACAAATTACTAGAACCTGTGGGACAAAATGAAAGCAGTCCTCAGAAGGAAATTTATAGCACTAAACTCCCACATCAGAAAAATGGAAAGAACACACTCAAAGAACCTAATGCTGCACCTCAAACTTCTAGAAAAAGAAGAGCAAGTCAAGTCCAAAGCCCAAAGAAGGGAGGAAATTACCAAGATCAGAGCAGAAATTAAAGCAATTGAAACTAAGAAAACAATACAAAGAATTAATGAATCAAAGAGTTGGTTCTTTGAAAGAATAAATAAAATTGATAACCCCCTAGCCAACCTTATCAAAAAGAGGAAAGAGAAAACTCAAATTCATGCAATAAGAAATGAAAAGGGTGAAATCACTACAGACCCTGTGGAAATACAGAAGATCATCAATACCTGCTTCAAAAACCTTTACTCACATAGATTCAATAACACAGAAGAAATGGACAGATTGCTAGAAATGTATGAATTACCAAAGCTGAATCAAGAAGATGTGAAACTGATGAATAACCCAATTTCAGCTAATGAAATTGAAAATGTAATTAGAACCTTACCAACAAAAAAAAGTCCAGGTACTGATGGATTCACTGCTGAATTCTACAAGATATTTAGGGAAGACTTAATGCCAACACTCCTCAAACTCTTCAATGAAATCAAAAGGGAAGCAAGTTTCCCTACCTCATTCCTGGAAGCAAGTATTATCCTAATACCAAAACCAGAGAAAGACCCAACCAAAAAAGAAAATTACAGGCCAATCCCCTAATGAACATAGATGCAAAAATCCTCAATAAAATACTGGCAAATAGAATACATCAAGTTATCAGGAAGATTATACACCATGATCAAGTGGGATTTATCCCAGGAATGTAGGGATGGTTCAATATATGCAAATCAATAAATGTAATACACCATATCAACAGGGCCAAGGATAAGAATCACATGATCATCTCAATAGATGCAGAAAAAGCTTCCAACAAAATCCAACACCCATTCATGATAAAAAAAAAAAAAACCTACAGAAAATCAGAATAGACAATCTCTACCCCAACCCGATAAAAGCCATATATCATAAACCAACAGCCAAAATCTTACTAAATGGAGAAATACTGAAAACTTTCAACCTAAAATCAGGAACAAGACAAGGAAGTCCATTATCACCACTCCTATTTGATATAGTTCTGGAAATATTAGCCAGAGCAATTAGATAAGAGATAAAAACAAAGTTAATAAGGACAGGAAAGGAAGAAGTAAAATTATTACTAATTGCAGATGATATGATATTCTACATAGAAAACCCCCAAAAATCCATTGAAAGACTTCTGGATGTAATAACCAAATTTAGTAATGTTGCTGGATACAAGGTCAGCACTCAAAAATCAATAGCATGCCTGTACACAAACAACAAAATCACTGAGAGGGAAATGAGTGAAACTATACCCTTCACTATAGCATCCAAAAAAATGAAATACTTAGGAATTGATATAACAAAGGAAGTAAAAGATCTGTTTACAGTGAAAACTACATTACTCTGAAAAAGGAAATTCAAGAGGATTTCAGAAAATGGAAAGATATTCCCTGTTCATGGATAGGAAGAACAAACATCATGAGAATGGCCATTCTCCCAAAATTGTTATACAGCTTAATGCAATCCCAGTCAAAATACCACTTGCCTACCTCACAGAGGTAGAGAAACCATTCCTGAAATTCATGTGGAATCAGAAGAAACCTAGAATAGCAAAGGCAATTCTGGGCAACAAAGGTAAGGCAGGAGGCATCACAATCCCCGACTTGAAACTATATTACAAAGCTACTATGATAAAATCAGCATGGTACTGGAATCAAAACAAACCTGAAGATCAATGGAATTGATTAGAAGATACAACCACAACTACAAACACACTGAGCCACCTCATCTTTGACAAAGGGGCCAAACATGGACATTGGAAGAAAGACAGCCTCTTTAACAAATGGTGCTGGAAAAACTGGCTTTCTATATGCCGTAAACTAAAATTAGATCCATGTCCATCACCATTCAGTAAAATAAAGTCAAAATGGATCAAAGATCTGAATATGAAAACAGAGACACTAAATTTGCTGGAAGACAAAGTAGGTAAAAATCTTGATGACATAGGAGTAGGCAGACAGTTCATGAACAAAAACCAAACTGCATGAGAAACACTTCCCAGAATCAACAACTGGGATCTTATCTTACTGAAAAGCTTTTGCATGTCAAAGGAAATCTCCAACAGAGTGAAAAAAAATTCCCTCGAAACTGGGAAAGTATTTTAGTCAGTTGTCCATCAGACAAAGGACTTCTATCTAAAACATATAAATAATTAAAAGAAATCAGGCTCAAATACATGGACTCAATCCCAAAAGGGACATCTGAGATGAATACACACTTCTCAGAGACAGAAATACAAATGGCAAATAAATATATGAAAAAATGTTCAACATCAATGGTCATTTGGGAAATGCAAATTAAAACAGTACTGAGATTCCATCTCGCTCCAGAAAGAATGGCCAAGATAAAAAAAGTCAACCAATAACAAATGCTGGAGGGGCTGAGGGGAAAAAGGAACTCTACTCCACTGTTGGTGGGAGTGTAGACTGGTGTAACCACTATGAAAATCAGTGTGGAGATTCCTCAAGAAGCTAGGGTTAGAGATCCCATTTGACCCAGTTATCTCGCTTCTGGGCATTTTCCCAGAAGAATTGAAAACATCATACCACAGTGATATTTATGCACCCATGTTTATAGCAACCCAATTTGTAATAGCCAGATCTTGCAAACACCCCAAGTGCCCATCAATCAAGGAATAGATAAAAAAGATGTGGTATTTTTGTACAATGGAGTACTACTCAGCTATCAAGAAAGATTGCATTGAGACCTTTATATGTAAATGGACACGACTTGAGACCATACTCATAAGTGAGATAAATCAAACCCACATGGGTAAATACCATATTATCTCCCCAGTGTAAGAAACTGAAAAAGTATATATGATCCAAAATCTACAATAAATACTGTGTAAGGGTTAGAAACTGCTCAAAGATCAAAAGTAATTGGGAAAGGGAAAAGGAGGAAAGAAGTAAGGGAAAAGGAAAAAGACATAAATCTGTATATACATATATGTAAGATAACTAAAATGACTATACTGCTGAATGTATTAGTTGAGAAAGAATGGTTAATACTCATATGATTGGATTAATTTTACATGTCTGTATCTGTTAATGTAAACAACCATGTTGAAGGTAACAATACACAATATTGCAACCATTGTCAAGTTGCTATCATCTCGTTTTGTAAACCTATAATGTTACTGTTGTGGATTTGCTGTTGTCGTTTGTTTGTCTCTTTTGCTTTTTATCTTTCTTTTATGTGTCTTTTTTCTCTTAAAAAAGTTTTTGTTTATAAATTTAGGCATTGATTACTATATATTCCGCATTTTAAAAAAAAATCAGGCTTGCACATTATTTTTACTTAGTTACAGTGACAGAAAATAAATATTACACATAACTTTTGCAATACTAACTTCAACTGTCAGAATCATAGCATTTTAAAAAATTATAAATGACTGAAGATAAAGCTCAGGGGTAGAGCACTTGTCTAGTATGTGTTTGATCACTGGCACCACAAACAACAGCAAAATCATTAGATGTTCCATTTCCTTTATTGACTTTGTAATCTTGATTCATCCATTGATTCCCTGCAATAGGTCTTCAGCAAATCTTTAAAGAAATTTTTTCAAGAAGGAAAATATTTTTTAAATTTATCCTCCAATACATCTCTGAGAATGACTTTTTTAAATCTTAATATAAACTTTGCATGTTATTCAAATTTTAATCACTAATGTTTCTGTAAAGATTTCTATAAACTATTAAATCTCAAGGCTCCATGGTGTTCAATATGGTGAAGATTAAGTCTCAGGTCTGACCTAATTTTGTTAATCTGTCTTTTTTTTAACTTGATGTTGGCAGGATTTTTAATGTTTAATTCAAAATTTAGCTAAATGATTCCAAGTGTGAAGTGTTTTCAATCTAAAACATATCTTTCTAAACTTATTTTGATTATTGTTTCTGTTGTATTGTTTCTTTCTCACACACAAATGTCAATTTCCATTTGGATCATCTTTTTTTAACAAAATACTCTCGTAATTTTTCATTTCTTTATTTTTCTAGAATTTTAAAAGTTTGCCCTCTAAATTCTAATTTAATTTTATTGAAATAGTCCAGTTTTTAATTTTATTATTGTTAGTTTAGTTTTCTTATTATCTCCTATGTTACCCACCTTATCGTTTAACGTATCTTGCCTTTTACAATTCAGCAAGACTTTTATATGACCCTCTTTTCCCCTGGTTGACATGAATCACATATTCTTGTAAATTGCTTAAATACCTAATAGTATTCTAACACTTTCCACCAGTTCAAATTTTAAAGTTACACAATCACACTTCATGCTTTTCCAGCAGTCAGTATGCATGGCCATTTAAATATTCTAAAATTCCATTCTCAGTGTGTATCTGTAGAGAGGATTTTAGGCACATCTCTCCTGAAATGAGTTAGAATAGTCTCCAATATTCATTGCAAGATACACTGACATGTAACCAGTTAAGCTTGAATAATCTACAACTAGCAGCATGTCCCACAAACATGTCTCTCTGTTACTATCTCCAATCACGTCTTTAAATTTCCTGAGCTTATCCTTCAAAGATAAAGTGCATTGCCATCAGCATCTCCATATTTCTTACTCTTTTGTTTGTGGAATTGTGGGAAAAATTTAAAGATGAAAGAAGAGAAATAATTTATGGGTGCTAAAATAAAGTATATTTGCAGTAAGATATTTCTTTTTCAAAGCAGACAATGATAGAAAGAAAAATTATTTTTGCCCTTTAGGACCAAAAAGATGCCTTCAGTACCCTGCATATAAATGTTAACTGTGCTATTTCATTCATCTACATGGGTTTCCTGTGCAGCATGATATCTTCTCAACTCCTATCCAGCGCTTTACCATTAGCTAATAAAGCTTTTGTAAAGTTTTATCTTTTTGTAAACTTTTATGAATACCTTATTGCAATTGGACAGATACCACATCACAGAATTTTACTACGTTTTACTGTACTCTTGTCTAATATTTCCACATATTAATTATTCTGAAATAGTGAACAAATATTTCCATTGTGAAATAATACAAAAGAAATAGAATCAATAAAACACTTTCTCCTTTTTGTCCAAAAGGACATAATCAAGTAGTTTTCATGAGCTCTCTTTTATACAAGTGAAAATTCACAAGACTAAATGCACAAGGGTCAAGGTATAAAATTATATTGTTAAAATTTTCCAGTTTTTTCTCCAGCTTCTAAAACTATACTTAAACTGTCTACTTTTAGTATATTGAGTGTTAAAGAAAACTCTGTTGATGCATGCATCTTATGTGGTGTATTTTTAAATTAAATATAATGATTAAGCTTATGAATAACAATTTAAAATTGATGCCTTGGAGAATGTTACTTTCAGATTCTTTCCTGAAAACCATTCTTTTATATTTGCAGACTATAACTAATTGAAAACTCAAAATAGATAACTTAATTACCTCAATCAAGGAATTCTTGGAAGAAAACAACAATTTAAGTATATATGTATTTAAATAAAATAACCATTGTTTCTTTAAAAATGGGCTTTGTATTTCATATAAATGTCCAGTCTTCAAATATAATAGCCAACAGAGCATTTTGGGTAAATACTAAAAAAAAAATCATGCTTATTTATGGTATACATCGATACAGTATGGCAAGCTTTCTGCTATCCCACTTTTTGATTTTATGATCTTAGGCCATTCAAAATTTTGGTTCTTGTTCTCTTAATATTAAAATGAGAATAATAATAATAATAATAATACACCTTTACCTGAGTTATATTGAGGAGTGAGATAAACTGTGTACATAGCAAATCCACATACAAATACACACTATAATTTTAGATATGTAGTTATAATTTGACATGTGATTAGTAATTCTATCAGAATTGTCAGTTCCAAATATGAAGGACAATCAGTATAAAAATTATTGTACATATATTTATTATGGGCCATTGCAATTTTTGATAGTTCTTAAGTTGCTCAAATAGTGCTTTCTGCCCAGATAGTAAATCAAGTAAACTCAGTTTCTGATTTAAATGGACTGTGAATGAAGGCATAAAGAATGGTTTCACTTACACATTTAAATAATTACAGGACTTCAGTTGGATTGCAAATATTTTGAGCTCATTAATAAGGACTGGTTCAAATTACATTCTGAAGGAATTCCTGACAACTGTCTAATTTCATTTTTTCACAAGTACACAATTTTATCATGGTCTGCTGAAGAGTAATAATGTTCAAAAAAACTGGGAAAGAAGCCTACATCTGTGACCTGACCATTAATCCTGATATGTTGACCTCAGTGAATTAAGGAATGCCTGGAAGATTACTAAAGCAAGATCTTGGGCGTGTTTGGGTGGGTCAGTGAGGCATGGCTTGGGTACTAGAAACGTCTTTGCCCATTCTTCTCTGGCACTGTTCCTCTGCTCTGCCTTGTTTCACCAAGAACTGAGAAGTTTTGTTGTCACATCCTTCTTCCATGGTGCTTCTGCCTTGAAGCTAGCTGATTATAGACTGTAAATGGAAGCCAACTTAACCTCTCTTCCTTTAAAATTTTGGTAATCCTTCCTCCTTTAAATTATGTTTTGTCCAACAACAGGAAAACCAAATAAAATGATACAGATAATAAAAAGAGGAAGATGAGGAGGAGAGACTCTATTCCTTTAGCCCTCAAGTCTTTGAAGTTGTGAGCATTTAACCATCCACAGGCTTTGCTTGGCTTTGGATATGGAGGCAGTCCTAGCAGTGGTCATGGAAAACCAAGTATTCAGAGCCAGTTCATCAGCATATGAGCCTCAGGTCAGGATGGCAGCCAATTCTGATCCAAACATGATCTAGGTCTTCACCTTGGCAGATAGTAATTGCCCATTTTTCCACTTCTATTCAAGTGCCTTTTCAGTACCATGTCAGCCTAAACACTGATGCCCATGGAGTATCTTCCAGTATGTCCTTCTAAGGTCACAGCTGGGCCAGGTTATCTGTAGATATGAAAGAATGACATTAAATCAGCAGACTATTTGGAGGAAGGCATTTTCCAGATCACCAGGTCTTTGATATTTGTGAGCCCTGAAAGTATTTCTATATATGAACCTGTGCCTGTGATATTCTAAAACAACCATTTATAATGGGACAAATCTTTTTTGACAGTATTTCATTATTCTGCTTTTCAGGGAAATGACTGATTAGTTTTTGTGTGATATCTAGGATAATTTTAGTGTTGTAAACTTCCAGAGGAGGCATTCTTTGTGGGTGTACAGATGTGTGTGCTATATTTATGTACATCTATTTCATTGTCTTTAGTTGCAAGAGAAAGAATGGAAAGTACATTCAGTTTTCCCAGAACACAAATATTGGCTGCATCACTGTCAAGGGTTTTGTTTCTGGCCTTGAAGACACTCAATTTTTTCACCTGTCAAATAAGTATAATGTTATCTACTCTCAAGAGTAATTGTAAAGATTAAAGGAGACAATATATGACCCTACCATTGTAGCTAGCACATATAAAATTGTCAATATATGCAAATTGTGATTCTTTTCTCTATGACAATAAAAACAATTGATATACATACAGGCAGGGACTATAGATGTTAATGTAGAGAACTTATCTTTTGTCATAAAGAAGAGTGTTTCTGCAATTTCTGATAGACAACAAGTATAGTACATAAATACAAATGAAAAAAAATGAGAAACTTACTAATGAAACTTTTTTAGCTCTATTATCTCTGAAAATGTCATTAGAAAGGGTGACATTCTGGAATTAGTAGGAGATGAGCCATGGATCTGGGGATGCGGTCAGTTCCAGGAAAAGGTGAAGCTGTTCTATCTAAGCTGAGATGTGTTTAAATGATTTTTACTAATAAAATGTAACATTTTTTTGGAATAAAATCTCTCCTATGGTTTATATTTCTGGGCTATACCTAGAAGAGCAAAGTTTACTTGCTTAGATTAAAAGCTAATAATCTTCATGTATTCTTTGGTTAAAATATTTGAACCAATTTTCTTTCTAGTTCTGAATGCAGAGATCCATCATTGTATGCTACTCAAATAGAGGTCATGGGCCAAGCCTCCCTGCTCTGCTCTTTTTCAGGAAAAATAAACAAAGGTCTATGACTTGAGGCCCTGGACATGTTTTGCCATAATGTTTCACATCAGCTGCCAAAAAAGTTCTCCTTGAGTTGAAGTCAGCTAGTAAGCAGATCATGAGAAAAGCAGAGACCATAAAGCCTTTTTTCATAAAGGTGTTAGGCCAATAACTAAAGGTGAAGACATTCAGATGTTGTCCAGTGGAAAGGCAGCCAGGCCCTCAGTAACACCAAGTTCTGAAAACTTAAAGCAACGCTAGCCCCAAAGGCAACAGTGAGAACTCCCAGGCTCTGTTTATAAAAATCCTGCTTTCAGAGCATGTTTGAACACAGTATATTGCATCAGATAATCCTCACAACAACTCAAAGCGTTGATAGATTAAGCCTTTAATATTTTACAAGTAGAGGTCAATGATGTACTGAAGGTCACCCATGCAGCACAAACCCTGTTGAGTCTGGAATGCATTCTGGGTTTCCATAGTTAATCACTTAGAGTGGAAAAAAATTCTTTTTTAAAAGGGAGGGTCCAGGGACAAAAAATATAAAGTTTTTGTATTAACAGAGTTGGTAAGAAAGAAATTGATACTTACAGAGATTTTAGACAGTAATATGCATTAACTATTTCTTGAGTTCCTCCTATCTTTAGGAAATTTTTCTCAGAACATGGTAGACATTGCTCTCAAAAAGCAGATAGCGTACTCAAAGGAAGTAAGATGCTGCTAATATGATTTTACAATTTATGAAGTATTGCATTCTAAGTACAAAATGAATTGAGCTCCCTGCTGCCAGAATATTTCTCAGATTTCCAAGAAAACAAATAGATCCAGCATCATCGTTAAAGGTTTATTGATGCATCTATATCTGGGCTGAACTTTGAAAGATTCATGGGTGGACTAATTCAGATCCACAATATAAGAGAAAGTCAAAAACATGAGCAGTTAAGACATTGCTTTGGGAATTGTCAAGAGAGAGGCTAAAAAAGAGCTAGGCATTGGGTAGCAAGATCAGAGAAGAAAGAAAAAAGATGGTTTGAGAAAAGAGCTTCAAAAAATTTATTATGAAGAAAGGAGTCAAAGAATGTGTTATAACAAATACAAACTGTGCTGTATTTTAGGTTAATTACACAAATTTATGATTATGTAAATGATATTTACTGAATTGCACGATTTTTACATTTATTATTAAAAATTTCAATTTTGCCACAAAATTATTATTCCCACATTTTTATTACTTGTCTTTGTCACATTCTCAGCTCCGGGACATAACACTCAGCATCCACAACTTAAAGGAGGAGAGGTTTACTTTGGCTCATGCTTTCAGTCCACAGACAGCTGGCATCAAGACAGGAAAGACATGATGGAAGGAAGAAAAGCTGCTGGGGAGGAAGCAGAGGAGTCGGGGAGGATGTTGTGTCCTTCCAGACCACATCCTCAGTGACCTGCCTCTAACCAGGCCCCACCTTCCAATAGTACATTTGGGATCTGAATTCAATGGTTGATTCCACTGTTGAGTATAGCATTCCCATAACCAACCACCTTTCTAAAGCTCCACCTCTGAGAGTATGAGTCTTTCAGCAGTCATTCTTGATCCAAATCATAACAATATTCAACTTCTTTGAGGCTGTGATGTGGCTCAGTGGTAGGGCACGTGCTTAGGATGAACAAGGCCAAGAGTTCAACCACCAGGATTTAAAAACAACAATGGAAAAGAATTTCTTTCTATAACGTATTGCTTTACTGATAAATTCCACACACTAATTCCTCTTTTCATTGACACAGAAAAGCAGTTTTTCATAATGTGATCACTAAGTACAAAAATAACACTTTTATGGCTTGAATTCATAAATAAATAAAAATGTTATTGTCTCTCCCTATATATAGAATTATTGCTTTAGCTGCATTTATCATATCTAAATTTTTTTACTTTATATATTCAAGTTATGTCAAAAGGTCAAATTATTTATTGCAAGTTTATTCATAAATCTCAGCAAGATTAATTAGTAGAGATTGCTTGAATGGAATTAGTCTATAACATAACCAGAAATACTAGAGTGGTGATTGTAGAATAATTTTTTTTTTCTTAGTAGTAAGGTTATATTTTATTTTTATTCTTTTCTGTAACTCATTTTACCTGTAGTAAGTTATTGGTTATGGAACTTACAAATAAGAAACATATTTAGACAGTAAACCTTCTTAAATAACTTCCATTTATGACATTTTCAAATATAGTATATTTTAAACTATGATGCAACATGTTCATAGAAGCAAAGGGAAATACAGAATAATTGTCTTTAGATAATTTAAGTTTCACATCAAAATTATATATTTGAAGGTGACATTTAGGCTTTAAACATTTAATTATTTCATATCTTCAATTTAACTTTCATACACGGATTTAAAAAGCTGAAAAATTATCTGAATATTATCAAAAAGCCACACTTATCCAGGCCAAGAGCAGAAAAAATAGTTTATTCTTTTAATGGAATAAACACTATTTATTATAATTTTTGTCACTATTAGAGCGATGAAAGAATAGTCATGAAAATTATGTAAAATTATCAATGATTTTGATTGTTTCTAAACTATTATGTTTTTGTTTGCTTGTTTGTTTTTGTTTTTGTTTTTTGTCTCCAAAATGCAGAGTCACCCAAGGTAAACTTGTATTTGTGATCTTATTGCCTCATCCTCCCAAAGTACTGAGATTACAAGCATGTACTACCATGCCCAGATCATAGCTGAATTTTTTTAATGGAATTTTCTAATTTCTATGACATGGAATAGTAGTCACCAGAATATATCAACCCTTAGTATCTACAGGGGATTAATACTGTGACTATCCGCCACCCCACATAGATACCAAAACCCATAGATGCTCCAGCACCTTATATATATGGTATGGTATTTCCATATAACCTGTGTACATTCTCCTGTATATCTTAAATCATCTCTAGGTTAATATAATACTTGTAAAATGTAAATGCTATGTAAATGTTATACTGTATTGTTCAGGGAATACTGACCAAGGAAAAGGTCTGTGCATATTCAGTACAGATATAATTTTTCTTTGTATATTTTTGATCTGTGTTTGGTTAAAGCTATGAAAGTAAAACCCACAAATAAAAAGAACTGCCTGTATTTGTAATATGTAAGTTACAATAGTTAAAATCAGTTCATTTGCTATTATTATTTTATTTGGATATTGTTTTATCTATTTGATACAACTAAATATTTAGATATCATGAGGTTTATATGGTAAACTAAATAAATAAGCTTTATCTTTATAGCTGGCATGCCTGGTCATTATGGTGACCTTTCAATTTGGGCAATTTCACATTCTCTCTTGATTTCATACAGGCTTTTGGAACTGCCCTAATATGGTATAGTCCCGGGCCTCTAATGAACCTCTCTCTCTTCTGTCTTTTCAGTCATTTGGGAAACCCGTACACCTGATCTGTTCTCACATTTGTTTTTATGTTGGAGAGATGGAGCCATTCATAGCAAATCAATGCTATAAAAATTATAGACTGTTATAAAAGTTCCTTGGCAAATAGCTGTTTAACACCACAAAGAAGTTAGGTTAAAATTGTTTCAAAGTCTAAAATTAGTTACATTTTAAGCTAACTGCATATGCTTTTATTGTCTCTGATCTAAAATATAATCCCAGGAGGTTGTGAAAAGCATGCAAATTACAGAAAGCTAATTTGCTCCAACAGCGACGCCTCCCATGCAGTTGGGAGGTCTATTAGAAATAGTGTATTCTCTGTTATTTGCATATTAATAGCACCTGCTGAAATACTTTGGGATTTACTTCCACTGCCAGCAGAGGGACAGAACTAAAATATATAAAATTCCTTTCATTTCGCTATGTTAGGCTATAAAACATGCAGGATGGACTAAGAATTCTGAATTAATAGCAGGAACTAGTGTGTTCATATTGCATATGGTAGCTGAATATATTTTTCTTCATGATAAACTATTACTTGTTTAAGAGACTCCAAACAAGGTGACTACAAGTCTTCTGACAAAAGTGTCTTCTTGAAGAAAATAAAACAAGCCTTTCAAAAATACACTGCATAAGAACACAGTTTCCCTCTACTTCTCTCTGAACTACAGTATAAAGTTTAACAAAGGAAACCTAGATATACTGACATAAAAAGTAATGTGCAAAGACTTGGATTCTCAGGATAATGCCCACTGCAAATGCCGTTTACTTGTAAGCAATTTCTTTCTAAAATTCAGTAGCAACTTCAAGATTTTCTCCAAAGTTGACTAATTTTTTGTTTGGGCATGGATTTCCTTCTTGCTTCTCTTCCTCAAATCCAAGTAAAAAGAAGTCTTACGCAAAACTGGTTTACACTATTTTTGCAAGAAAGTGTAACTTCTTGCCAGGGATTTAGCTCAGTGGATCAAGTGCTTGTCTGGTAAGCACGAGGTCATGAGTTCAATCCTAGGTATCAAAAAATTAAAAAAAAAATAAATAATTTTAAAAAAGAAAAAACGTAGTTTCTTTCCTTTAGATAAGACAAAAATATGCATTTGGTTTCTAAATCTTTTAGAATATAGCACCAAATAAATAAAGTAAAATCAAGACTATGAAGATGATAGGCATGAAAACAAATGTAACAAATCATGCCCCATACTTTCCTACTTCTATATATTTCTGCTGTTATTATATCTAAATAGATTGTCTTCTACATCCAATCCACTTATTGCAACTATATCTATAATTCAAACCTTATTTCAAAGTTTGGCTCAGAAGAAATAACTGGATAACTTAACCAAAAATGAATATAGAGGAATTTGTTTGTAGAGATGCCTTGCTGAAAAAACATGGAGACTTTCTAATATTAAACCTTGCATGCTGGGTTCATACCTTTATTTTCTATGCAAGTAATAATAAGAATACATTTGTTAGATTTCTGTTACCATAGCAAAATGCTTAAAATAAACTAGTTAAAAAGAGGAAAGGTTTATTATGGCTCATGGTTTCAGAGGTCTGATCCATGCTTAGTTACCCCTATTGTTTTGGACCTGTGGCAAGGCAGTGCATCTTAGCAAGAAAATTTGGTGGAGAAAGCCCAGTCACATCATGACTACAAACAATAGAGAAAGTAGAAGAGACCAGGCTCCCATAATCCTGTTTTAGACCTCCAACAACTGGGAGATCTCCTACTACGTCTCACCTCTTAATGGTTCTACCTCCTCCTAATAGTGTCTTGGGCTGGGGACTAAGCCTTTAACACATGGACGTTTGGGAAAACTTGTGCAAATAATGGCAGTAAAGGAATACTTAGAATGATCATAAGTCAATCTCAAATTTGAGAACTCCTTCAAGAATCACCTAAAATACATCTTATAGCATGGTTTAGGTGTGGTTTGGCCCCCACAGGTTCATGTGCTGTAAGTTAGGTCCCCAGTGTATAAATGGTAAAATGTGATAGAACCTTCAAGAAGTGGATCTTAGTAATAGACCCTTAAGTCAGTGAGGACAATGACCTTAAAAGAAATTAAGGTATTATTTGGGAGACCTGAAGTTAGATCATGAGAATATTTGCTGTAATAGTGAGCTTGATTTCTCAATTCCTTTGGCTTTCTATCTTGTCATGTATTTTTTTCCCTTTCATACATGCTTCTGATGTTGGGTCATCATCTGCCATGAAGTCTTCAAAAGAATCAAGCCCATGCCAATGTCATGCCCTTAAGCCTCAGAAACATGAACTAAATAAATCTCTTTGCTTATAATTACTCAGCCTTGAGTATTTTGTTAAAATAACATAAAATTGACTAAAATCTGTAGTTATGAATACTAAGGTCCGTTAAAGCAAAGTCATTAAAACACCCCTCCTTTTTTTCCCAAGAAAGTAAGTGGTATTATTATAAACTGATGCTTTGAATACTTCTTTGAAATTAAAGTTTTATAGGGAGAAAGGGGCTAATTTGCTATAGTCACTAAGCAATTATTAACAGTACTATACCTAGAATGTTATGCTAGTTTCCTAACTTGTGAATAACTGAACATTGAGTATACAATTTATTAGCCATTTAGAGAGAACAAAGGATGAGATTAGTACCACAAAAGAAAAATACTAGCAATATTATAGTGTTATAAAGGAAAATTTGGGGGATATTTGGATTTCTTCAATAGTGTATAGTGTTCTTAAGTTTGATAGAAATAGAAGAAAATATAAAGCAAAAGCATAGTTGATTTGGATACATAGAAATCAAAATATTTAAAAAAATAAATATCACAAAATGAAATACATTATTTTAAGTACTTAAGTAAAGAGTTATTATAAAGTGTCAAACAAAATATGTGAACAAGTATATAGATAATTTTCTATGCATAAAAAATTTATACAACCAATGAAAATGTGAAAAAAATAACCTGTCTTCAATTTTCAAAGAGTTAGATATTGATCTGAGCAATCTCACAATTCTCCTGATTACAATTAACAAAATTCCTCAGACTCAGTTAGCTTGTTTAGGCTGCTGTACAAAACTACCATAAACCGGTGGCTAATAAACATCTGAAATTTATTTCTCAGAGTTGTATAGGCTAGGGAGAAATCCAAGATCAATGTGTCTGCAGATTCAGTGTCTAGGGAGAGCCCACTCTTCATGGATGGTGGCTATTCATTCACACCGTGGAGAGGGACAACAAACTCCCTCACTACTCTTTTACAAGGTTTCTTGGTTACTTTCTCTCCTTGCTGAGACAAAACACCTGGCACCCAAAATTAGGGAAGGAAAGGTTTATTTAGCTTACAGTTTTTGGAGGTTTCAGTCCATAATCAGCTGGCTCCAAGGCAGGATGGCATGGCACAGGGGCAACACTTCAAGACAGCAGCCAGAGTAAAAAAGGGGAAAACAAGCCTCTTCTTCTCCCTTATAGTGTATGCTGCCCACCCCCCACCCCTCAAGGCAGATGTAGCACTCACCAAATCTCCTTACCCTCCTTTGCCCAGGATGAGGATACTTACAAAGTAAGAACCCTGGCTCCCTGCTGAGTCTCTCAGTTAAACTTTCAACCTTCTCAAGTTGACGCAATGTATTAACCATAACATAAGGGCACTAATCTCATCCATGAGGTCTCTGTCTCTTCTTTTGATCTAATCACTTCCTGAAGGTTCCACATTTTAGTGACCTTGAACTTTCAACTTACGAATTTTGGGGTACATGGGCACAACCATTCAAATCACCAGTTTCCTTGATTTCACTTAGATTCCACAATCATTATCTTCAACAAGAATTTCACACCTCCAGTTTTCTTCAGTCGCTCAACTCCTACTCCTCTCACAACGTGCTTCTCTGCCTCTCATGTCACCAAGGAAGCTGAAGCAATCAAAGGGTCACCATGACCTGTTTCTCAGTTTTCCCTCCTCCCTCACTGCAAGGATGGAAGGCAGACTCATACCTTTCTCTGTACTCTTCTCTTGCTCAGGTGTCTCTCCTGCTGTGGCAGAAAGAAGACTGCAGCTATAAGAATCACCTGTTTTCCTCCACCAGGAGCGTGTGAATTGTGACCTCTGGGACTTCACCACATCTATAGCACCTTTGAACAGATACTTGAGAGGTGTGATTTCTAGTATCATCTATCTAGACTTAGATAGCAATTTTCTCAGAAGGAGAGTTTTGTCTTTTGATTCTCCAGATATAGACAAATAGTAGAGATAGATAGGCAACAGATAGGTAGATAGACTAGATAGATAGGTAGATAGATGGATAGATAGACAGACAGCAGACAGACTGACTGACAGACAGACATTCTTGGTTAAGGTATTCAATTTTTCCTAGTGGTATATTTGACTAACTTGTAGATTTATCAAGCTTCAAGACTGGAAGACAATTATTTCATCTACTAAAGTGGTTTTCAAACTTTAATGTAGGTAAAAATTTTCTGGAGTTGAATAAACAAACTGGTACTTTTAGATCAAGGAATAGTATTCAGTGTGAAAAGAAATTGCACTCTCCAGCCAAGAGAAGGCACAGAGGCAGCTGAAATTCACTTTGCTAAGTGAAAGAAGCCAGTTTGAAAAAGCTGCATAGTATATGATTCTAACTATAGTATATGATGTTCTGGAAAAGGCAAAACTAAGAAAGATGGTAAGAAGATCAGTAATTGCAGCTGTTAGGGGTCAGAAAGTGGTGAATAAGTGGAGTGCAGAGGAATTTTATGGATTTTTTAGGGATTCTGAATGATATTATAATATAGATGCATGTCATTATAAATTTGTGCAGTCCCAGAAAATGTAAAACACCAGAGTGAACCATAAGATAAACAATGGCCTGGAAGGGTTGCAATAGATCAACACGGACTCAACAGGTAACAACTGTTATCGGTCTGGAGGGGAGATGCTGACGGGTGTTGGGGGACCAGAGGGTATGGGAAAAATCTCTGTGGCTTCTGTTTAACTTTCTTGTGTACCAAAACCTACTCTAAAAAAATTAAATTTATTTTAAAAAATCAAGTGGGGGACTTAGGGATAGATACTTTTTTGGGGGGTTAGTATTGAAGACTAAACACAGAACCTTCTTTTAAGTTGTTGTTGGTTTGTTTTGTTTTGCTTTGCTTTTTTAATTGTGAGACAAGGTCTTATTCTGAATTGCTAAGCTGCCCAGAATGTTGAATTCCAGTTCCTCCTGCCTCAACCTCTCAGGGTACTGAGATTCCAAGTGTGTGTCATCATAAGTCCAGCACAACTGGGGGTGGGGAGTGGCTGTTAAAATACAGATTCTTGGCACCTGTTCTGGATATAATAAATCAGAATCATCTCTGGAGATGAATCCTCAAAACTTCCTTATAAAGCAAACTCCCTGTGTACTTCTGTAACGGGTTTCTCAGAATTCATTCTAAGAAACTGATCCAGAACCTTTGTGTGCCAGGAGATAGATGTCCGTAGTGCTGTGCTAGCTGATGCCTCTCAAAGGTCTGGAACAAAACCAAGTTTAGCTGTCTTAGCTGGTGATTTCCAGACAATACAGCTCTGCTTATTGATTTAGTTTCTTCTCTCACCTTTAGCTTCTAAACGCTTAACCGTTCTGTTTGTTTTCCTTACCTACATATGATACTGCTTCTCTTACATCATCACTTTTTCTGATGTGAAGTGGAATAGGTGACCTTTCAGGGTTTTCAGGGTCTTCTGTTTCCTAGGACTGCTAATGTCATCTGACCTTGACAAACCTGACCTGCCCCAGCAGGAGCACACAGCATGTGAACCTTGCTAGCTGCAGACTTCTTGCCTAAAGAATCATTTGCCTGGAGAATCAGCTTCCCCGAGCTGGCACATTTCTATCAGGCAGCCATGAGAAGCTGGTAATTTTTATTTATTGTCTGTAGTTCATGGCAGCCAGTATTTTACCACCTGCACATCTAAAAAGGAAGGGGAAGAAAAGCGCACCAATATTCTCAAAATGTTTATATTCAAGGAGTGTGTGTTTCAGAGAGGGAGGTCGTGATGTGTGTATTTTTATTGTGTGTGAAAGAATTCTTAGTCGCATGCAGCTGGAAAAATAATGGAAGCACAGGATACTGTCTTTTGTGACAAAGTTTCCCTTTGGTAAGTTACAATTATAACGTAGAAAATGATACCTTAGACGGCAACTAATTTGTGAATCCTGGGAAATGCTGCTCAATGATTCCTCATCAGGATGGCAGAACCTGATCTGTAAAAATTTGGGCCTCAGTGGGAGGCTGTTTGCAAAGAGTGATTTGCATTTCAATTGCAAGTCCAGCACAACCTTTAAATCTTGGCTGCTGCACTGTCACAATGGAATTTTTGTTTTCTTCCTTCTTGGTTTATTTAAAAAAAAAAAAAAAAGAAAAAAAAAAGAATGTTAGCACACATCAATTCTGCAACTGTATACAGTAAGATATAGGTAGTATGAAGAAGAAAGGGGATGATGCTGATGATTAGGTTTTCTCCAATGAGCAATTATATTAAATTTTTACAGTTGCGGAGGAAATGTATTATTCCTCGTGCAGGAGCTGTCCCACACTCTCTCTTGTTCCAGAAGCATGTCATCACTTTCCTGCCTTTTACTATAAAATTCCAAACAGCAAATCTGATTTTGCTTGGTGCAGAAAAAAATTATAACACATAAATATAGAGAAGCAGGATGAAAACATTTTTTAATTAGAATTAATTTTCTCTAAAGCACGCATACCATTGCTAGTCTACTAAAGGTCCCTACTCTCCCCCACTCTAGCTATGCCCATATTTCGCTGGATTCAAGAGCCCCATTGTTGGCTTAATTTTTCTCTTTCTTCAAATTAATTGTCCAGATCAGCCCTCCTCTAAGTCAGGGGCTGCTTTGTCTCCTGTGTGTGACTCATTATAACAAAGAGGGATGATTGCCCCCTGGGCTCTACACCACAGGACCTGCAAGGGTGTGATATACCAGAAATCAGTGAGGGCTGGGGTGGAAGTGATCCCCCTACTGCATATTTCTAACACTAATAGTTTACTTTAAATTTTGTACAGCCTTTCTCTGTCATTATCAAGGAGTTAAAATTCATCTCTTGATGTCCACCACTAGGTTAGCAACAACCAACAGATTTCTGCAGCTGATGCGCATCCTCAGTGCTCATCAGATTTACTAAAACTCTCAGGCAACTTCTTGTGGACCATTCACATTTTCAGGAAATGTTTTTGTTTTCATGTTCCAGAATTGTACATCTCTGTGGCTTCTCTTGGATTCTTGTGCTCCTTTTTTCTCCTTTACATAGTCCTTCTCTGCTGATTTCAGCTAAGTAGAAATACTATAGGCGGTCAGTCAGACCAAGGCTCTCAAATAAGTAAGTGCAGAAGAGAAGAGCATATTGCAACTGTGCGTAGTAGTGAGTCTGTTGAAGGCCAGACCTCAAGACAAAGATGAAATGACTATACCTGCACACTTTCCCAAGGGATAAAAAATAGTGATTGCTATTCTAAATAGGCAATCAGTCTCCTGATGGAGGACTAATATATCCTTGACCTACGCCTTTCAGGAAAGGTGTTTGTTCTTTCGTTGTACATTTGCTATGTGATTTGCTTCCCCACTGGATCACTACTACCTAAGTAACTATACTTGCAATCTTACTGGTTGCACACAGGTTTGTCCCACCTTGAGCCTACCTCATGATTCTGCATCCACCTCATGATTGTGCTCTATAAAACTGCTTTTAAGAAGTCAGTTTGTGGGCAACCCACTTTCTGGATTCCCTCCTGTCTCTCTTAGGCAGGAGCTGTCTTTTTCCCAATAAATATTCCTACTCTTAACTTCCACTGTTCTTAGAATTCATTCTTCAATTTTGAGGAACATGAACTCAGCACATCAAACCTCTAGCAGGCTGAGAGTTACAGTATTTCCCTTATATCATTTGGAGATCCTATATTATTCCTATAGCAGTAACTGTCTTTGGACTACTTTTTGTTCTGGATACATATGCCTTCTGAACTCCTCCATTCAGTGCTCTGGCTTTCTGTCCCTTCTGTCCTCTGATAGAGCCCTTGAGTTAATTTTCAGTCCTACTTCTTTCCAGATTTCTGACAGCATCACCCCTCATCTTCCTCACACATCTCTCTCTTTTTTAGTTTTCCCCATCACAATTCAGCTCTAAAACTTACACTGTACCCGAGGTCAAGGTGATAGAGGAGAGGGAGGGATTAGTGAGGAGACACCTGAAATCTTTCATTTTTGTCTTTCTATAATTTCCCACATCCACCAGTTCTTATTCTTCTGGAATATTTCTGCATTTTCAGCATCATCTACCTTTGCTCCTTCTGTTGTTTTGCTTTTTACTTTCCTAAAACATGCCAAACTCAGTGCTGCCTCATAGCCTTTCACCCACAGAGGACTTTTCTCGAAAGGCTTTTCTCTTGAAGGACTAGTGTTTCCAGAGACTGTCCAAAGATGGCCTTTGAAGAGAATTTCCAAGAGTATTATATTTAAAATAGCAGTATTCTCTCCCCTTGCTTGTCTGCTGACTCTTACTCTGGTTTATTCTTCCTTGACTGTATTGCAATATGTTTATGCACTTATTTGTTTGCTTTTTTTTTTTTTTTTTTTTTTTTTTTTTTTTTTTTTTTTTTTTTTTTTTTTTGCGGCACAGGGTATCGAACTCACAGCTTCATGCCTGCCAGACAGGCACTTATGCCACTGAGCTAAACTCCCGGCCCTTATTTGTTTGCTTTCTATTGTACATGTTAGGGTGGTATGAGGATAAGAACGTATTTTATGTCATTTTGTAGTAGATCCTGATACCTAATATAGTAGATGATCCAAAATAGGGGCTCAATAAATATTTATTCAAATGGTAGATGAGTTTTAAGACGATTTTAGTTTCTGCTTAAACTCTCTTACCTCCAAATGTCTTTGAAACACTGATTTTTTTCACGTATCATGTTGCATCCAATTTTAAATTCTTTTTAATATTTGCCTTAAATCTTCATAGTAATTAATAGCACTTAATCCAATTTAAATCTCAATGTTACCAGCTGCTTTTATTCTGACATTCTTAAATTCTTTATTCCAATTACTGTAGCTTACTTTCTTCTTTCAAATGGAATAACTTGTTTCTGTATTTGGTTATTTGGGGTTTCATTTGTTTGTTTGTTTGTTTTTGGTTTGTGTGTGTGAAGAAAATCAATTCTTTTTAAAAGTTAAAGTATAATGTTTTTTAATATATCGCAGTTGAAATAAATAAAACCAATCCTGTGAAGAATTACAAAACTCCTCAGGGGCTGCTGAGCTTCTAGGGCTGTTCTCTCTGTGTCCTTACAACCCCACCCCATTCCCAGTTCTAGATAAATTTTTTCAACTTTTTCATCTCCTCCCCTTGTCACCCTGGTCTCAGTCCTGTCTCTTCTTGTCATTCTCATGTGCTGCTGCTGACACTGTAGTGGGGGAACTCTAAGCCCTTATTTACTAAACTTGCATTCAGGTAAAAGTGAATAGGTTATGACCAAAGGGCTTTGCTCTGATTTAAGTGAAAGGACTTTCTGTTTTTAGCTTTTATTTTGCTTAACTGCCATCTCTTGGTTAGATTCTGGATGTTTGGATGTCAGAATGACAGTGCATACGCTGGGCGTTTGTATGTCTATATTTCCTACCTTATGTGAAAAATGTAATTTATACACTTTAGTTTTCTGAGTCTGGACTTGTATTCCTGGGAACCCTGAGGGAAAGCGTCATTCATCTGCTGTTGCTTCCAGAATGTGGGTTTTACTGGCTCATAACTAAACACTGCCCACTACTCCAAAGATCAGGAACTGGGTCTTAAAAAGTAAAATTGTTTCTCTTTTCACATGAAGTGATGTGAAGCATATAATATTAGGAAAAGATTTCAATTAACTTCTCTCTAGATATTAAGACAGATTTTGAACCGTTTCTGTAGCATCCTACAAAAAAAAAGCACCACCCACAATAGGACCACACATAGGAACCACAGCCAGTGTGGGAGAGAGGGGAGGACAGGCTCTGTGATTGCGGTGCCCTGATTCTTGGGTGTTGCAGTTTTCTACTGGAGCTTGTACTCCGCAAAGCCCTTGGGGCACAAATCTTGTCCTTCCTCTGATAAATTCTACTTATTATACTGTGCTGTGTACACTCTCAGAGCTAGATAAATGAAGAGTAATAATAACTGTTATTTTTACACCAAGTGTTATCAAATCAGAAATCTGACACCTAGTAATTTAATATATATGTTTTTTCCACATACCTTTATTGCTGTTTGGCTAGATAGAAAATATGAGGAGATTGGATACCAACTGTAAATATTTCCATGGTCTTAATGGCAAAGGCTTTTTCTTTTCTTTATTACCTGGCTCCAGTTACTGGATCTACTATTTCTCAGGGCTGCATTCTTTCTGCTTTTCTCCTTTCAATGATCCCTCATTTAGGAAGTTTTTCCAATTTATAAACTATTTCCGTGTGTTTCCATCACTCCATGTTTTTTTTTTTCAGCAGTTTTTCTGCTTTGTGGGACATGAATGCAGTCTCTTTAATATTGTTTACTGTTGATTTGGACCAGAGGACAGAATTCAACTGACCCGGACTTGAGTCAACTTGACCCCTTAAAATCAGTATGATTTTAAATAGAATGTTTACCAATCTCAGTCCGGTTTCCTCATCCACAACACAGAAATCACAGCAATGTCTGTCACATTGCATGATTATTGGAATGAGAAATTGTATTATGAAAATATTCTTGTTCTTAGAGATCCTTCCCTTTCCTTCGTTTATGTGATGGGCAGTAAAAGTTTTAGGGGTGTACTGTACGTACTTGTCCTGTTCCAATTAAATTATTAAATTTCTGAAGGCAGGTTGCATTACAGATTTCAAAGTGCAAAGCCACAAAAATAAATGAAGATTTCCTGTGTATATGATACTGCAAAAGCCCTCACAAATGGAGGGGAAAGAAAGAAAAGAAAACACGATAAAATGCACCTAAAGCATAAATGATGAAGTTAGGCAATAAATGATGAAAAAGTCAAGTGATACTTTAAGTAATTTAAATAATAATCCAAAATCATAAAAGAAGCAATAACTAAGAAAAGATTTGTTTCCCTCTAAATAGATCAGAAAGTAATTGGAAAGAGAGGCTAGAAGACAAAGGAGACTTAACACCCAGTGTAGAAGTGGTCAGGGAAGATTTTAAGTAGGGGTGTTAGTCTTTGCAGCAGATTTGATAAACGGTGGGAAGAACAAACACCCATTTATGATTAGTTGATTTCTGATTGATGTAGCAAAGAATTTGGAAACATTTTAAGGGAAATATAGATTAATGTGAGATGAGGCAAAAGTCCACTGGGGACACTTGTAAAGACTTCTGATATTTTGAATTGTGTCACCCTCTCCCTTCATTATTTCATATACACTTCTGGGTCATGTGCTATAGGATGTTTTACCTTATCCACTACCAGATCTGAAGATCTGGCCTCAATCAGGGGACTCCCAGCCAATAGAACTTAAGTGAATGCTGATGGTTCGCTTGTCTTGATAGCCAAATCAGATCGATTGCACAGCAATCCAATTGATCTCTCAGCAATGGATCTGAAGGAGCTAAAAAAGCTCTCAATTAGCTTTAGCATATGAATAGCTTGTAAAAATGCATGCAGTGCTCCACAAATGTCTAGTTCCAGGCTGAAAATCCAGGAGTTATAAATGAAAGAATACGTCATAACATTGTGGGCTCTTCTTGCCAGTTCTTTCATCAAGTGTGAGTTTTTGATTCCAAGAAGCAGATTAACTGCCTTGTAGCTAGTCTATTTTTAAAGACCTGCAGTCAGGGACCTACACTTTGGCTAGTTAGAATAATAAATAAAGCACAAGGATAAATGTGTTTATTTGGACATGTAATTTAGTTTCTATATAACTGTATTTTTCTTTTAATGACATACATGCTGATTCTTAATCATCAGCCCTATGCACCAGTAAAATCAGATTAAAAGCATTTAGTAATGTAGTTCATTCCATTTATAATATGCCAACACCAGAGATGAGAGAACTCAAATAAGGAAAATCTATAAACAAAAATTAAATGCTTTTTTTGGAACTCCTCTTAAAAAAACTTTGAAAGAGAGACATTAATACTGTCAAGAAGGATTTTCAGTCAGATTTTGCCAACTAGTATTTCAATTAAAATTTGTCTTGATCACTATGGAGTCTTCATCTTTTGTGCTTGAGTTGACTTGATGGCATGCATTAAGCAATGGACATTCTTCAAGGATGTTCTCTGCTTGTTGTAATATTGCCTTTCTAAAACTTGCCTAATAATCACTATTGGCTAATCAATGTTTCCTTTTTATTTAAATGCTATTATTCACTCCCTTTTGACCCACTGTTCTTAGGACAGCCCATGTAATATATTTTTCTGAAACTCTCAGCATATTACATGCATCATAATGGGATAAAAGCCCTAGCATTAAATCCAATCAGTGACTCCCACAGGTACACTTCTATTTCAGCCCTCCTTTAATGTGCTGTCTTTTGTACAATGAAGATGTCACTATCGACATATAACTCTTCTGGGATCTGGTGTGAGTTCTGGATTTTGTCTGTAGTAGGGATATATTTGGACAAGTTATCCTCATTTCTTCCCAGGTCACCTCTCCAGATCCACTGTTGAATTTGACAGACAGGTAGGCTGTGGTCATAGAATGATATAAAATTACCTACCCATGAATCAAAACTGTAACAATCATTTCATTTGTTATTTATAGCCATAAAGCTAGAAAATTTAATGAGCTTTAAATTTTGCCGCATATTTTTTTCTTGTATCTCTTGGCATTTAACTAGTATCAGCAGTGAAAGTTCTTAAATATACTATTTCATATATTTTTCATTAGTTCATGTTTTTAGAAATAAAATTATAACAGTACATATGAGTGAAAGAGAAAAATCCAAATACACATAAATGCCTGAAGTGAAAGTCTGCTGGCTAGCTCTTTCAGTTCAATTCTCTATTATAGAAGTTTCTAAAAGCACATGCACATATAAACATAAACATCTATATGTAGGTATATACATAAATTATATATATATATATATATATATATATATATAAACCAAATATATTTTAACATAAAGATTAGCATTACTCAGGACTAGGGTGTAGCTCATTTGTAGAATTCTTGCCTATCGTGCACAGGGCCCTGGGTTTGACTCCCAACTCTGAAAAACATATTATACAATTCATTTTGTTCAATGATGTCATTATTTAATATTTCCTGAAGATTTTTCTTTTGCTATAGAATACTTCGTTAATGTAACAGTTGCATAAAGTTTTGCTATGTGGATTAACCATAATTTATACAACTATTCCTGCCTTGATGGAGATTTAAATTGCTTCTAATTTTTCAGCATTACAAATAATACCACAATGGCATAACATGTTTTACACTTGATCTCCACTTAGCAATAACAAATTAAACTAAAAGTGGTCTCAAAAAATGATAAACCTTTAGTATCTCATAATTTTGTTGGTCAGCCTTGTAGCATCAGTTTAGCTGCTGCTTCTGGCTTGAAGTCCCTCATCTGTTGTCATCTAGGTGCACTCAAGACACTGGAAGCTGTCCAAAGATGGGACCAGGTCAGTAGGTTGATCTGGTTGTTAGCGGAGACCTCAGTTGTCCCCCACAGCATGGTTTTCTTGAGTGTTTTTGTGCCATGGCTACTGCCATTCTAAGAATGAGTAATCCAAGAAAGCAGGAGCCAGGTAGAAACTCTCCTTACTGTGGTCTCGTCTGGAAAGTTGCCCAGCATAACCACCAATGCATTTTCTCTGTTAAAAGTAAATCACAAAGTCTGGCCAACAGTCAAGTGCAGAGGAATTGCACTTCACCATTTGAAAGACTTTGCTGGAATATAGTGAAACCACTACAAACAATTGAACAAGTAAGCAAACAAGCAAACAAGAGACATGTAGCAGTATTTTAAAAATGTATTACTAGAAGCGGAATTGCTGAATTAATGCCAATGCACATTTCAAAAGCTGAAAGATATTGTCATTTTGTCCTCCAAAGATGGATCTTAAAACTCCTAAATCCACAGGGTTTGATGTTGCTTGTTTTGCCACAATCTCATGAACCCTTTGCATTAGTAATCTTGTTTTATTTTGTCAGTCTGATAAACTATAAGCTGGACAAATTTAGATTCCACCTATATGCTAGTGAGTTTAACATTTTAGACTTACTGATTAATCACTTCTTTGATGAATTATTTATTAATATCCTTTTCTCTTTTAAAACTAGTTACTTGCTCTCTCTAAATATTTAAATTATTTTATCAGAAACCAATGTATGTATAGTAGTATATGTTTCAGAGCCCTATATCTACTATGGATAATAATCTATTTTCTGTTATGAATAAGTGTGTTACAAATACTTCTTCCCAGTATGCTATTTTTCTTTTAACTCTCTTTTTTAATAAGTTGTTTTTTATCATGTAGAGGTTTACATATTTGGTCTATTTTGTGTGCTTTTAAATTCTCAGAGATTCTTTTCTCATACCTCCATAATGCAAGTTTTCTGTTTTTGTGTGAAAATTTTTTTGCATGTTTTGTGAAGTCAAAAACTTTAACTTTAGTTTTGTTTCAGATATTCTTAAATGATGGTTTAAAATTTTTTAGCCATAGAGCTAAGACTAATATGAACTGTCCTACCCTCAGTAAAGTTGCCACTCTTGGTGTTCTATCTACATCTCCTTGTTTCCCTGGCCTTTCCAGGAGAAGACAAAGACAAAGAGGGGAATCTCATTGAGTACACAGGGTTGGTTCCATAGAACATAGCTTGAAAACCACTATTGCTATAAAATACCTAAAATTTGGAATCATCTTTAATTAATTAGAAGCAGTTGTTCATCCAGAAATTAGGAAACATTTAGTTAATATAGTTAATGAATACATGCATTTACGTTAATATTGATATATGGGAATATATCTTATGTAATGTGAATTTATGTACTTCTACGGTTTGATTTAAAGTTTAAAAAATAAATCAAACCCGGGTACAGCAGCAACTTATATTTTGAAAAATAGGGGAACATAAATTATAAATTAATGGAATTCATTTTTTTCATAATAATAAAACCATATGTTTTCAGGAAATAGGCAATGCATTCTATGTCTGAGAAAGTAACTCATGCATTCTAGACATTTCCCTCCACACTGCATAATGAGTCATGGGCTCAGACAACAGGCACATAGATTCAGATGCCCTAGCATCCACATTGTGGGTGTATCATTTATATCTCAAAATATATACACTGCAGGCACATATGGACCCACATGGAGTAAATCACAAAGCTTTGTAACCTTTGAGTCTTTCTCTTTAGAGTGTGATGGATCTCATTATTAATTAAAGAATCATTTAGCTTGCATAATTGTCTTCTGCCATACATAATTCCAACCTTTCAATGTCTCTTCAAGTTGGCTTATTAGACTAAATGCTTTCCTTTGTTTTGGTGACATCATCAATCACAGCCTGCTGATGGAAAGACTTAGCAGTAGAGTGAATATTTATGTAAAGAAAACCTCTTTGTTCCTATCCTAGAACTTAACAACAGGTAACATTATTTGTAAATTTCTTGGCTCTTTAAAACTAGAAAGACTAAGACCCAGCATTCTGTAGTGGAGAAGATCAGAATGCCAGTTGGAAGGAATTAGCCATTTGGTGTTATGTGTCTGTTGAGATACGTGAATATTTCAGGACTTTGGAGCAAATTGATAACAAGACATAAGAATATTTAACACTGTTCTTTTATAGCCAAGCTTGCTACATTTATAGCTACCTTTTATCATTATTTTTTATAAACTATAAAATAAAATACATTTTAAAGATGGCCAAGAAATGCATGAAAATAAAATGTTCAACATCGCTTGCCATTGGAAAAATACAACTTTGAAAACACTGATATACTATCTTACTCCACAAAGAATAACTCTCATCAAGAAATCAAATAACAACAAATGCTGGTGAGGGTGCAGGGAAAAAGAAACCCTTCTATATTGTTAGTGGAAATGTAAACTAGTACAAACACTATGTAGATCAGTATAGAGATTTCTCAAAAGGCTAAAACCACAGATTCCATTTGACCCAGTGACTTCCCTTTCAGGAATCTCCCTGAAGGAGTTAAAGTCATCATATTACTTTATGCATACTCGTGTTTGTAGCTGCATAATTTATAATAGCGAAAGCTTAGAAATAGCCTATCCCACCAAAAGATGAATGGATAAAGAAAATGTGACATTTATATACAAAGGAGTACTACTCTGCCATAAAGAAGTATAAAGTTGAGGCACTTGTACATAAATGGATGTACCTAGAGGCCATAATGTGAAATAAATTAGATACGTAAGTTTAAACATCACATAGTTTCTCTTATATGAGATGTTATATATATATATATGCTATATATATATATATATATATATAAAACAAATATATAAATGTTATATATATTATATATATATATAACAAATAAAAGATGGATAAAAGGAAGTAGGAAGATTTTTTTCAAATGGAAAGGGTAACAAGAAATGGAGTGGGGAAAGGATTTTAAAAGAATAAAACAGTGGAAATGCAGTTTTTATTCAAATAGGATGGGGATTAAGAGTTGGAAGAAGGAGGGAGGGCTGGGAGGGGAATGGGACAAAAGAAGAATTAAGTTGTGTTCTGCACATGCACAGACTCCTCACAATAAATGTAATCATTATGCATTGCAAGCATGTACTAATAAAAAATTATTAGAATTTTTTGAAATGCAGACAGGCAAGGAATGGTTCTCAATGTACAGTAAGTTAGATTAAAACTCATGGGGCAGTCCAAATGTTATATAAACACATGCAAATTTTTATTTTTCATTTTTCAGAAGAATAATGAGTAACATAAAATGACCTTATTTGAGGGAGCATCTACACTGGTTTGGAAACATCATTTGATATCAAGTTGGATCAGATGAGTCGGCCATTAGACCAGCTGGGTAAAAAGGGATAGTGATAGGTGAGAATACATTATTTTCTCTGACGTTAGCATCAAAAACATGTTAAAATATTCTCTCAAACATCTATAATTTTCCTTCACTAAAGGCCAAAAATTCACCTCTTATCTTCATCAAATTTTTTCCCCTGATCAGCTTCTACAAGGTTTCTATCTACCATGCAAAGTTATGTCTCTCTTTAAAGTCATGGTGAGTTTTTCTAGAATATCTTAAGGTTCTAACCATAGCATTAGAATTTTCAGGGAATTGGAACTGGTAATGTTTTTTGAATCATATGCAGTCATTATTTAATAGAAATTATTTCAGAGTTCTATAATTCATAATGCAGAAAATTGGAAAAAGATGTCTTCTATTAAAATATAGTAATGTCGTCTATTAAAATTTAGCAACTCATTTTTATTAACTTTAAGCATTAAGTAAGTAAGGTGCATGCATTGTTCAAAATTCACAAAATATTAAGTGGAAACAAGTGAAAAATCTATTAAACGAGTGGCAACAACTGAAAATTTCTATTAAAATTTAGCAACCCATTTTTATTAACTTCAAACCTTAAGTAAGTGAGGTGCATGCATTGTTCAAAATTCACGAAATACTAAGTGGCAACAAGTGAAAAATCAATTAGCATCTCTCTCTCGCTCCTCATCCCTTCACTGTTTTATCTAGGGCAAGTATGTTACCAATTTCTTGGTTAACATTTTGAGTAGAGCTTTTAAGAAATCTTCCGTCTACATGCATTTGTATTATATATATTTTCACACAAATATTTACAACACACAAGCACTTCACTGCAACTTTCTTTTATCACTGAATGTACTTTGTAGACTTGCAATTCTTGTGCATAGATAGACACTTTCATTTTCTTAATGGCTATAGAGTATTCCATTGCATAAACATATTCTGAGATGCTTTTTAAAATTACATTATTAAATAACACTTCCTTAAGAAGTAGTTTGAAGGGCCGGGAGTTTGGCTCAGCAGTTTAAGCGCCTGTCTGGCAGGTGCGAACCTGTGAGTTCAATCCCCGGTGCCGAAAAAAAAAAAAAAAAGAAAGAAGTAGTTTGAGGACTTTGAAAATATATATGCAAATAAATCTATTTATGGATCATCAAATTATATCTATTGTCATGATATTGACAATTATGACTTATCCCCTGAATTTTATTGTGCAAATAAAATGATTCTATTTTTTTCTCACTTATCTAAGTATTTTTCTGAATACTTTAATACACTTCAAGTATAGACAAAATATAAGTTCACCTTGAAAAATTGATTATCTACACACAAAGAATAAATTACGGCTCCAGCATCATGCCATACACAAATACATACTCAGTGAGGATCTTGGAGCTAAGTCGAAGAGCTAAAACTATAAAGATATTAGAAGAAAATATAAAAGTAAATCTTTGCATACTAAATTTCTTCCATAGGTTACTAAAAGCATAAGTGATAACAGAGAAGATTGGCAAGTGGGATTGGCTCTACATTAAGGACATTTTACTTCAAAAAGTCATCTTTAATAAGGTGTTAAAATAAGTAATATAATAACAGAAATATTTACATATGGTACATATGATTAAGGGAATGTATAGAGGATCCATAATATATAAAGGATGCCTTCAAGTCAATATTTAAAATACAAATAACTCAATTGAAAATTTGGCAAAGAATTTAAATAAATATTTCTTCAAAGATGACTTACAGATTTTCAATAAGCATATGAAAATATGTCACTGTTATCAGTCATTAGGGAGCTAGTAAATCAAAACCATAATGAGACACAACTTCACTCCACCAAAATGGCTGTAATCAAAATGAAAAGCAACAACAAAAGTGGATGAAAATATGGAGAATTGGAACCTTCATGCATTGCTTATGGAAATATCAAGTGTTGCAACTGTTTTGCAGATTAATTTTGAGTTTGAAAGTTTCCTGTAATTGATATTGTCAAATTTTAATATTTACCATTCTGGTGGGTGAGTAATGTCTCTTGTGTTTTTAATTTACATCTTCATAATGAATAATATAGTTGGGAAAGTTTTCTGGTTACTCCTGTAATGACGATCTCTCTGTCTCTCTGTCTCTCTGTCTCTCTGTCTCTCTCTCTCTCTCTCTCTCTCTCTGTCTCTCTCTCTCTGTTGAGGACTTTATTTGAAATAAGTCACAGGCAAACCTATTGTTTTAATACATTTATGTAAGCAGCAACTACTTCATGCATGCATTTCAGTTGCTTTACACACATTGGTGATTAAAATAGGTAAAGGTCTTTGCCTTCATGAAACTTAATTTCATGAGAGACATACAATAAATAAAATACATAAACAATAAGTAAATTATATAGTATGTAAAATGTGTTAAGCACTAAAGGAAAAATAAGAGAAGGACTGGACATTTTAAATATGATGATCAAGGCAGGTCTTATTGACAAGGTGAATTTGAACAATGACTTGAAAGTTGCCATAAGACATGGGAAGTGTGCCAGTGAAAAGCCCGTTTCCTCAAAAAATTAATAGTATTCCGTAAACAAATAACAAACTCATTGAGAGAGAAATTAGAAAAACAACACCCTTTGCAATAGCATCCAAAAAAATGAAATATTTAGGAAACAATCAAAGGAAGTAAAAGATCTGATATTTAAAATTACAGTACTCTGAAAAAGGAGATCAAAGAGGATATCAGAAAATGGAAAGATATTCCTTGCTCATGGATAGGAAGAAACAACATTGTGAAAATGGCCATACTCCCAAAATTGTTATACAGATTTAATGCAATCCTGATCAAAATATCATTAGCATGTCTCAGAGAACTGGAGAAAACATTTCTAAAATTCATTTAGAAACAGAAGAGACCTAGAAAAGCAAAGGCTATCCTGGTCAACAAAGGCAAGGCAGGAGGCATCGCAATCTCTGATTTGAAATTATACCACAAATTTACTGTGATAAAATCAGCATGGTACTGGCAAAAAACACAGAGGGATCAGTGGAACAGACTGAAAGATGCAGACACAATACAAACACACTCAGCCAGTTTATCTTTGACAAAGGGGCCAAACATGTTCACTGTAAGAAAGATAACCTTTTTAATAAATGGTGCTGGAAAAACTGGCTCTCTACATGCCAAAGACTACAACTAGACCCGTTCTATACTATGCACTAATCTAAAGTCCAAATGCATCAAAGATACAAGTTTTAAAACAGAAACAATAAATCTCTTAGAAGAGAAAGTAGGAAAAAGTCTTGAAGACATAGGTATAGGCATAGTTCATGCACAAAACCCAAACTGCACAAGAAATACTTAAAAGAATCAACAACTGGGATCTCATCTTATTAAAGTTTTTTCACATTGAAAGAAATCACCAACAAACGAAAAGAAAAAACCCACAGAGTGGGAACAGATGTATAACTAATCATACTTCAGACAAAAGACTTGTATCTAGAACATATAAAGAATTGAAAAAAATCTTCAAATTCAAAGATTCAGTCCAAAAATGGACATTTGAAATAAACATTTCTCAGATGAAGAAATGCAAATGGCAAATATATATATATGAAAAAATGTTCCATATCATTGGTCATTAGAGAGAAGTAAATTAAAATAGCACTGAGATTCCATCTCACTCCGGAAAGGAAAGCTATCATCAAGAAATAAACCAGTAACTAATGCTAGAGGGGCTTTGGGAAAAATGAAACCTTTCTCCATGGTTGGTGGGAGTTCAGACTGGTGCAACCAGTGTAGAAATTAGTATAGAGATTTCTCAATTTGGTTCCAGCTATTCTTTTTCTGGGCATCTTTACAGAAGAATTAAAAACATCATACTACAGTGATATATGTGCACCCATGTTTATAGCAGCACAATTTGTAATTGATAAATCTTAAAAGGACCTCAAATGTTTACCAAATGAGGAACTGGTAAAAAAGATGTGGTGTTTTTATACAATGGAATACCACTCAGTCATAAAGTAGAACAAATTTGAGATTTTTATAGGTAAATAGATGCAACTAGAGAACATACTCTTAAGTGGAGTAAATCAGATTCACATGTGTAAACATCACATTGTCTCTTTGGTATGAGAAATTGCAAGAGTAGATGAAGTCTAGAATGTACAATAGGTATTGGAAAATGGGAAGTAATTGTTTAAAAGGAGAAAGGAACTAGGAGCAGG
>RJWM01007889.1:25317-75808 GCA_004363535.1 Dasyprocta punctata | reverse complement strand
AAGGTTTCAAATCGGGTTAATAGGAGAGTAACAATAATTAATACATCGTGCACTATCTTCATAGTACTCAGAGTAGAAGATATAGGCATGAAGTAATGTCCAGACGATATTAGCACAAATCTTTCTTTTCAATGAACTAAGAAAAACTAGCTGTATAACTGTCTTTTCAGACTAATATTTATTGTTTTTAGAGGCATAGTTCATCCGTCAGAAGGTTCATGAGATAGTTTCCAAAAAAACTTTTACTTGCCCTCATTTCTAAAATATAAATTTCTTTCTGCCAGTGCTGCTCCAACATTCAGAAAACAATGAGCAGGTGGGAAAAGGGTCACACGGGTGGGAGAGGATTTCAGGTTTCGGTTTCCTACTCTGGCTGGGCATGGTCACGGATCTGAGCTTCTGCATAAAGTGCTGGGAGTACATGCCTCAGCGTTTGTCTGAGGTCCTACCAGCTAGCAAGCTTGCTGGGAACAGCTAACCAATTCACTTCAGGTGGGAAACGCTGGGTCAGACATGTGACCCACGCGGCCATTTTCTCACACCACGTCCGACGCCATCTTCCAGGCAGACAAAGACACCAACCCCCAACTTCGTCTGATACAGGCAGCGATCATTTAGGCTCATGTATATTTAGTTTCAGACAGAAGCCAGCAGACAAGACTTCGTTTTGCTTGTAGGTTATACAGCCACAGGGCTAGATCCCTCGCTTCCCTCACTACTTCCCCACCCCTTTCAACTATTTCTTTAACTACAGTGCAGCCAGGAGGCCGGGCCCGCGAGGGTGAAAAGGGACAGCCCGTGGGAGCCAGCGAGCTGAAGCCCTGCCCCGCTGAGGACGCATAGTAGGCGGGGCTTTGTGCCGCTAGGCTGGGATCCGGAAGTCGGAAGCTAGAGACTGGCGCGCCTCTCTTCCGCCGGCAGTGTTACGCTGTCCTCACTTCTCAGACCTCCGCTGGAAGTGTGGGTAAGAAATTACTTTTCTCTTTTCTTTTCATGGTCGCTCCCCTTGTGGTTCGGTCTGCACCCAGAGGTGCAGTTAGAGATACTGGCCAGCCTAAAGTAAATAGAACGGCTGGCTCCGGGATGGAAGGTCCCATCAGAGGGGCAAAGATTGCTTTGCGAGTGGAGGTGGCGCTGAATTTCTCTCGCGCGAGGCAGAGGGTAACAGCCCTACCCACACTTAGGAAAGTGTAGACTTGAGACGTACTGTGTGGAGTTACAGATCACACTGTGGACCCCAAAGCGTCAGTTGCCCTCCGTCCCTCAGAACAGGGAGGCTCCTGTCCTCATTACTCCTTCTGGTGTAGATCCGCGTTACAATCCAACGGAAGTGTGGCGACATCGCCCGCACCTGGGACAGAATGTCCGATACACGTCTGAGCGGTTCAGACCTCTCCCGGTTTAAGACACACTAATTCGCATTGAGGCACCTTCACTGTCGGGACTGAAACTTTGATATTAACCCCCATCCCCCTCAATCCAGTATAGAGGAGCTCAGAAAAACGTAATATACAGGAAGGGATTAACTTTCCTGATTTGAGACTTTGAGCCTCTTGTCTCCTCCACTCCTGTGGAGTGACTAATTGATAAAAACCCCAACCCCACTCTTGCCAAGCTGGTAGATCAGTCATTCCTAAAGTATTTAGAGACACAGGTCTTAGCCTTTGGAGAACTACTCCCTCTTCTTCCTGGTTAGGATGTTTCCGTTGTGGAGAATTAGGCCCGACTACTACCCCATAAAGAAGTGCTATTTTACTAAATCTGTGATAGCCTACCCCAAAAGTGCCTCAGCAAACAGGAACAGACATTAGTTTCTGAAGGGACAGTCAGATCAGCCCTCTAGGAACCCTCAGGCCAGGGGTGTCAGATTTCCTTCCACTTTTGAGGTAGACACAGACCTTTCCAAGATCACCAAATGTTGGTAAGGGCTACTATTGCAGAGATACAGCTCCCTCCCACTCCTTTAATGTAGAGATGTTACCCTACAGTATAGTGCATATAGGTTCTGTCTTTACTCAAAGTACAGTAGTTCAGATTTGTTTCTCCTCACGCAGGATAAAATGATGTGTCTCCTCAATGTAGGATCAGATCCATTGAATTTATAATCATATCACCTTCTGCTTTCTCACCCCTGACCTGTGCGTGGAACTGGAGACCCTGTTCTCTTCAGTGTTAGTGTGCTGCTGACTTCAATTCAGATAAAAGACACAGATAATACCAATCCATCATCCACGGGAGAGTTCAGAATGGGGTCCTACAGACCAAAGTGTACACCCCACTCATTCAAAGCTGCATAGTGTTCCATCTTTATTAGCATGGTATTGATATTACCTCATCGTGAAATCAGTCCTGCCTTCTCCAGGTTAGAGAGACCTAAGACCACTCCCCTCCCAACAATTTAGAGGTACATGGTCCTGTGCTTCTCTTCCATGCACCAGAAATGCACACAGCCACTGTGTTAGTTTCCACAGTTTCTCTGTGCCTTAGAGTAGAGGGACAGATGGCACCCTCCCCTGCAAAGGTCAAGTTGCAGACTCTAGTCATACACACAGAGGCATAGATTTTACCTCTCTTAAGATTTTTTATTTTTGAGACAGGGTACATAGTGAGACCCTGTCTCAAAAACAAAACTGTGTAACCCAGGCTGGCCTCGAACTTATGGTACTCCTGCCTCAACTGCCTGAGTGCCATGATCACAGGCATGTGCTACTATGCCCAGCACCCCCTCTTAAGATTTTGCACTGAGCTCAGACCACATAGACCTTGGTTTTTTGTTTTGTTTTGTTTTGTTTTGTTTGGGGGGGGAAGGGGGGAGGTACTGGAAATAGAACCCATGGCCTTTTCATTGATCTACATTCCCAGCCCTTTTAAGTTTTTGTAAATTTTGAGACAAGATCTTGCTAAGTCACTAAAATTGCCCAGGTTAAGTTCAAAAATGATTACTATCCTCTGCCTTCTATAATGCTGGATCTAATAGGCATGTGCCACCATGTCCAGCTAAGATCCCTGTTCTGTGGCTCTTTTTCCACTGGGTGGACTCCTGAAATCTATCCCCACTGTCACCTCTCCCATGGTAGATGAGACATTACAACCCCTTAGGAAAAGAGACTATATCACCTTGCCTCATGAAGAAACACACCATCTTTGCATACTCCTCCTCCTCAGATTGGAATGGTTTAGAACTAGTTCCTTACACAGCGTATAATACTACAAGATGGTAGAATAAGGATCAAGGACCCTATTGAATACATTGAGGCACAGACAACACCCAGGGAGAGAGGTTCAGACCTACCCCTCCCTTCAGGTAATGTGATCCTGCCATTCCTGTGTGCACTCAACCATGTCAGGCTAACTCCAATATAGCTTCTCCATTTCTCTGCTTGTTAGGCTTTCTCATTATGCTAGTCTGACTTTTTTTTTTGGTGCTTTGAGTCAGGGCTTCACTATATAGTTCATGTTGGCCTTGAACTCAACTATGTAGCTCAGGCTGGCTTTGAACTTGTGGTGGTCCTCCTGTCTCAGCTTTCCTAGTGCTGGGATTGCAGATGTGTGCACTATACCTGGCTAATTCTGACATTTTATCTTACCTTTGGGTAGTTGAGAAAGGGGCTGTGGCATTGTGGTTTCCAGGTTTGTCTTCAAATTGCTTCTCCTATTCTAACAGGAAGAAAGTGGGCAGATTTGAACCTATCTGTTTCCAAGCTGGTTGATCATCATGAAGTTTAGACACAGTGAGTTTCAATGAATCTTGTACTTTCAATGAATATTCATAGCTTTTCACCACAACTTTTAAAAAAACATCTTAAATATCATTTTTAAAGTTAATATATTTTTGTAGTACATAATGAGTACATTTACTGTGGGGGTTAGTATGTGTGTATAACACATCTTAATTTTTATTTTTTGTCCCCTACCCTTTTCATCCCGCTCTGTTGCCTCTCAAATCTTCCCTTTCCCATGTGCAAAAGCTCTATTTCTATGTTTTGTTTTGTTTTGTTTTGTTTTGTTTTTTGTTTTTTGAGACTGGGTCTCCCTGTGTAGTTCAGGCTGGCCTTGAACTCAGTATGTAGCTTGGGTTGGCTTTAAACTTGCAGGGATCCGCCTGTCTCAGCCTCTTGAGTGCTAGGATTACAGGTGTGCACCACTATGCCTGGCTGCAATTTCCATTCTTTCTTCAACTCTTTTTTTTAAATCCCTTTTTTCTTCCTCCCCTCCATCTCTCATTTCGCTTCCCATTTGATCTCCCTATTTCCTGTTATGTGTCTTTTATTTTGCTCCTTATTTATGCTTTGTTCACTACAACTTTTACAAATTAAAGGCTGGCATGGTGACTTATGCCTATAATTCTAGCCTTTGTTTCTACCTTTATTTTTTTATTTTATTTTATTTTATTTTTGGTACCAGGGATCGAACTCACAATCTCACGCCTGCCAGGCAGGCATTTACACTACTGAACTAAATCCCTAGCCCAATTCTAGCATTTGGGAGGCTGAGGCAGGAAGACCCTTAAGAGTTCGAGACCTGCCTGGGATACACAGTGAGTTCAAGGTCAGCTTCAACTACATAGCGAGATACTGTCTCAAAAAAGCAAAACAAAAAATTAGCTCAATATGTTATAGATCATTTATTCTGGGTCTTTTACATATCATATCATTGCTTTCTTCCTGAGTCCCATGTAAGTATGGTCCTCATATTCCCATTCCCATTTTACAGATGAGAAAACTGAGGGCCCCGCAAGGTTAAGTGACTTGATCTGAGGCCAAAGCCTGTAGATACTATACAGTACTACGTAACATGGTGTAACATTTTTTTCATTAAATTATACCTTCAAGTTGGTACCGTAAGTTGTACGAGTGGCTAAGAGCATGACCTTTCAAACCAGACTAGGTTTGCATCTCAGTGCTCTCAGTCACTTCTTAGCAGTGCGTGTAGTCTTAGGCAAGTTGCTTGACTCAATTTTCTTTAAGTACAAAACAGAGGTAATTAATTATAGCGTCCACCTATTAGCATTGTTATGAGGATTAGTTTTGGTTTTGGAGATAGGATCTTGCTACATTGTCCAGTTGTCCAGGCTGCCCTTGAACTCCTAAACTCAAGTTGCTGGAGTTGTGAGGATTTAATGAACTTAAAGAGGTAAAATGCTCAGAATAGTGCCTGGCACATAGTAAGCATTCTCTATAAGTACAGTTATCAGTCTGTATCTGTGGACCCCTGGCAGATACCAAGGACCTCTCTCAGGTATCCCAGATATCCAGGACCCCTGGCAGATACCAAAATCAGTGTATGCTCTAATTCTGTATATAAAATGGCATAGTATTTGCATATAACTTGCACATATCCTCCCTTACATTTTAAATCCCTTATAGATTACTTATAATATCTCATACAGGAAAGGAGAAAAGAAAGAAGGGAAAAGATTATATATATATATATATATATATATATATATGTATACATATATATGTGTGTGTATATAAATAAATACAAGATAGATAACTATACTACTAATCTCTGACAGTTCATCAAAAAGAACAGTTTGTGTTTTCATTGTCTGATTGTTTGATCAGTTTTTCATGCCTACGTCTTGTAACCTAAGCAACTACTTTCAAGATGACAGTATGCAATATATTAACTAGTGTTAATTTCCTCTGATTTTTTTGAAATTCTGTATCATTTTTCTTTGTTTTGTTTTTAAAAATAAAAAAAATTTCATACAGTAAATTCTCTGTAAACAATGGTTATACTTTTTTGTTCAGGGAATAGTAGCAAGAAAAAAAATTATGCATGTTCAGTATAGATGCAAATATTTTTTTTTGGTATGGGGAATTGAACTCAGGACCTTGTGCTTGCCAGGCAGGTGTTGTGCCACTGAGCTATATCCTGGCCCATGCAGGGTTTTTTTGGTTGTTGTTTATTTGATACAGGGTCTTGCTGCTGTGTGGTCCAGGCTGGCCTTAAACTATGTAGCTGAACTGGGCTCCAACTCTCAGTGATCTTCCTGCCTCAGCCTCCTGAGTGCTTGGATTACAGATGTGTATCACCACGTCCCCAGCCTTTTGAATATTTTTGATCTGCAGTTTGTTGAGTCTGTGGATGTGTAACCCATGGATATGGATTTTATTGTCTTAGAAATTCAGTCTCCTTACTTTTTTTGGAATTTAGTGCCTCCTAAGATGCATACATTATGCTGACAGCAAATTGTTTTCTGACCCCTCCTGAGCTTAGGAGATTTCTTAACCGTAAGACAGACCATGTGGATCAATTGCTACATTTTTCAGGATCCCTCCCATCGCATTCTTAACTGGATAATTGTTACTTTCCAGATTTTAAATTATACATCACTTCATCTGGGAATCCTCTGTTAACTTCCTTTGTTTCCACTCTATGCTTACAGGAACTGGGGCTAGTGACACTGTGTGATCAGGTCTCTCGTTACCACTATGCTCCATCATCCATGTCTGATCCATCATTGACTCAAGGGCCCAGCATGTGCAAGCAAACGTTTTGGTACTGTGTGCCAGGCACTAGTGTCTCAGTAATGCTGACTCAGTTACCCCTCTTCTCACTATGATGCTTGTAGTTAGGAGGAGAAGACATGAGACATACAGACTCTTCCTAAAAAAGCAAAGGCAAAGACATTAGGACAGGTCCACTTCTGGGCTTCCTTGTCTTTATCCTGACATAGTTCACATAAAAAATGATAACATTTGTATAACACATTCAATAGACTGAATGAGAATTGCACAACCTATTGACTCTGTATTTATGTGAATGGTGGCCATGCCTGTATATTTTCTTTATATAATCATAAGTAATTTCATCACAAATTGGGATATGTTAACACCTAAAACAAATAATCATTTTTACAAGGTACACAGGAAAAATGAATGAAATTATACTGAGGAACATTTAATACCAGATGATAATAAAAATACTGATAGTGAAGTCAAGTGGGAGGGTGCACACCTGTAATCCCAGCACTCTGAGAAGCTGAGGCAGGAGGACTTCAAGTTTGGGTCCAGCCTGAGCATCTTAGATATTCCCTGTTTCAAAAAAGAAAAAGATGGGAGGCCTGGGTTATAGCTCAGTGTAAAGGCCCTCGGTTCAGTCCTCAGTGCTGCAAAACAAACAATCCGAGAATAGAAAAGACAATAATTAACTGATTAAATAAAGTAGGACACATGTGTATATGGGAATCCTGTCAGTTTAAAAAATGAGGAAGTACATGGAAAGATTATTTGAAAAAACTATTGTGTGGAAGTCATTAGATGGAAAGATTTCTAGGATTTGTTTTTTTGTTTTGTTTTGGTTTTTGGTTTTTTTGATACATGGTCTCACTATGTTGTTGCTGACCTTGAACTCACTATGTAGCCCAGGCTGACCTCAAACTCATGTGACCTCCTTCCTTAGCCTCCCAAGTGCTTGGATTACAGGAGTGTGCCACCATGGCCAGAGTTCAAGGATTTGTTATGTGATTAAAAGCAAGTTACCAACAGGAGTCCACTGTTAACTTTTATGGTAGAAAATGGGGATAAATATGGTTGTGTTCATATTTGCATAAAGAAACTGAATGATGCCAGATAAATGAACAAAGCAAGTCCGGCATGGTGGCACATACCTGCAATCTCAGTATTCAGAAGGCTGAGGCAATAGGATGGCCATAAATTTGAGATCAGCCTGGGCTACATAGTGCAAGACCAGCCTGAACTACATAGTGAGACCCTGTCTCAAAAAACCAAAAAGAAAAAGAATAAAGTGCCCTGGCAGATTACAGTGCATTGAAATGAGTGTGGTGGGGAGACCCCTTAAACTTTTCTTTGCCAAGCACATGGTAGGCAAGTGTTCTACCACTGAGCTGTACCTTCGGTCTCAAAGCACAGGTTTGTTTTTGCTTTTTTCCGCACACTTTTAATTGGAGCCATGTGATTGTTACCTGTTACAAATGAACAACAAATGAGGTTATAACTGGTAGAATGCTTGCCTAGCTTGTGTAAAGCCCTGCGTTTGATCCTCAGACCTAAAAAAAACCACCTACGTTAGTGGAGGAATTGTGAAAATTAGGTTGATAAATTTTACATGAGCCCACAACACAAAGCCCTTCACTAGTAAATTGCAACTATAGCAATGAGTAGATTAAGTGACTGATTGCTGGGTGAGTTCGGGGAAGGTGCCATGTAGTGCAACTGTGCTCTAGGCTGTGTATCCCTAGGACCCAAATAATGATAATGATTAAATCTGGGAAGGTGATGGAGTCCTACAAAGAATGTTCAAATGCATTTTTTGTAGTGCTGAGGATCAAATCCAGGGACTTGTGTCCACTCGGCAAATGCTTTACCACTGAGCTGCAGTCCCTCAGCCCCAGTACAATTTTAATTGTTATAATTTATTGTGTGGGTGGATGATACTAGGGGCTTGAACCTAGGACCTTCACGCTGAGCTATGTCACCAGCCCTTTTTAAATTTTTTTTTTAATTTTGGGATTAGGTTTTGCTATGTTGCTAAGTTGCCTGGGTTGGGCTTATATTTGCAGTCCTCCTGCTTCAGCCTCCCAGAATGCTGGGATTGCAGGCATGCACCACCATTCCTGACTTTCAGTGGTTATTTAAAAGGGGAGTGTTTTATCACTTAGAAAAAGTTTTACAGTCATCAGTGTTGGTGGTGACAGGTAATCCATAGAAGCAGCCCACCTGCCTGCTGGCTAGTTCATTAACAAACATAGGTAAAGGTATGTAGTAGGGTGGTGGAGGGGCAAGGGAACTGAGGCTTTTGCAAGAGTGCGATTGTAATGGTAGCCTGGACAGGGAGGAAAGAGGAGTGGCTGATGAACCAGGAACTGAGTAGAGCATTCAGGATTTTAGGAGTTGGATAGACGAGGTTGAAAATAGGTGCGAGAGGTGTCTAAGACTGCAGTCATTTGTGCATTCATACATTCATTTATTTATTTGGTTTTTTGAGATAGAGTCTCGCTAAATATTTCAGACTGTCCTTGAACTCAGTGTGTAGCTTGATCTGGCCTGAAAACTAGAGGTGATCCTCCTGCCTTAGCCTCCTGAGTGTTGGGATTACAGGCATGCGCCACTATGCCCGGCTGAGACTGCTTATACCCTTCCAAGCAGTTCCAGGTGATGACCCAAAGGTGTAATAACTCTGTCTCAGTGAGTAGCTGAGATGGAATTGAGATCCATGTGGGTAAGGATATAAAAAACTAGGAAAACCTGAGTTATTGGAAGAGTTTCCCAGTGATATTCAAAGTTTCCCAGTAGTATTCAGATTGATAGTCATAGAGTTGGGTTGAAAGTAAAGTTGTGAACCAGGTGCTTCAGGAGGAAGAAATAGTTCAAATCTGACAGTGGTGAACTTCTCTTATACCTACTGGCCCCAAGATAACCGTGTGCCAACAAGCAGCTTTGAAGAGGCCTATAGGTAAAGCATTGCTTTTGGGAGAGCCAAGTCTGAAAGCAGGAGCTTGGGGACTTGATCCCAAGGAGAGACTGAAAAACGTGGGGAATACTGATGTCACCCATATGGGGGTTTTAGAGGACTTCATGGGAAGTTTGATGCCTGCGGAGGGAGGATGGGGCAGGTGAAGTCATTACAGTGGTGCTGTATAGGGAAGTGTGGAGGTAATGGTATGGGAAATGAGGGATGAATGAGTGGAGAGATCTGCTTTAGAATACTGATGCAAGACTGTGATTTTAGGCCTAGATGTTGAGCCATTAAGGCTCAAAGAGATTTAAAAAAATTCTTCAGCTGGTACCATAGTGCACACCCATAATCTCATCTGTTCAGGCTTGAGGCAGAAGGATTATTTGAAAAGACAGCCCACAAACTGGGAAAATATCTTAGCCAATTGTCCATCAGACAAAGGACTTCTATCTAAAACATATGAAGAATTAAAAGAAATCAGGCCCCTAAAATTCAAGGACCCAATCCCAAAATGGGCATCTGAGATGAATACATACTTCCCAAAGAAAGAAATACAAATGGCAAATAAATATATAAAAAATGTTCAACATCAGTGGTCATTCGGGAAATGCAAATCAAAACAACACTGAGATTGCATCTCACTCCAGAAAGAATGGCCAACGTTAAAAAATCAAGCAACAACAAATGCTGGAGGGGCTGTTGGGAAAAAGGAACTCTTCTCCACTGTTGGTGGGAGTGTAGACTGGTGCAACCACTGTGGAAGTCAGTGTGGAGATTCCTCAAGAAGCTAGGATTAGAGATCCCATTCAACCCAGCTATCCCACTTCTGGGCATTTTCCCAGAAGAATTCAAAACATCATACCACTGTGATATCTGTGCCACACCCTTCACTGTAACATCCAAAAAAATGAAATACTTAGGAATTAATCTAACAAAGGAAGTAAAATATCTATACAGTGAAAATTACATTACTCTAAAGAAGGAAATCGAAGAAGATCTCCTTGAATTTTTAGGGGCCTAATTTCTTTTAATTCTTTATATGTTTTAGATAGAAGTCCTTTGTCTGATGGACAATTGGCTAAGATATTTTCCCAGTTTGTGGGCTGTCTTTTCACTCTGTTGGAGATTTCCTTTGACATGCAAAGACTTTTAAGTAAGATCCCAGTTGTTGATTCTGGGAAGTGTTTCCCATGCAATTTGACTTTTGTTCATGAACCCTCTGCCTACTCCTGTGTCATCAAGAATTTTACCTACTCTATCTTCTAGTAAGTTTAGTGTCTCTGTTTTAATATTCAGATCTTTGATCCATTTTGAGTTTATTTTAGTGCATGGTGATAGGCATGGATCTAGTTTTAGTTTATGGCATATGGAAAGCCAGTTTTTCCAGCACCATTTGTTAAAGAGGCTATCTTTCTTCCAGTGTACACTTTTGGCCCCTTTGTCAAAGATGAGGTGGTTAAGTGTGTTTGTAGTTGTGGCTGTATCGTCTAGTGTATTCTATTGATCTTCAGGTCTGTTTTGATTCCAGTACCATGCTGATTTTATCACAGTAGCTTTGTAGTATAGTTTCAAGTTGGGGATTGTGATGCCTCCTGCCTTATCTTTATTGCCCAGGATTGCCTTTGGTATTCTAGGTTTTTTCTGGTTCCAGATGAATTTCAGGAATGCTTTCTCTAGCTCTGTGAGGTAGGCAAGTGGTATTTTGTTTGGGATTGCATTAAATCTATATAGTAATTTTGGGAGAATGGCCATTTTCATGATGTTTGTTCTTCCTATTCATGAACAGGGAATATCTTTCCATTTTCTGAGATCTTCTTTGATTTCCTTCTTTAGAGTAATGTAATTTTCACTGTATAGATATTTTACTTCCTTTGTTATATTAATTCCTAAGTATTTCATTTTTTTGGATGTTACAGTGAAGGGTGTGGTTTCCCTTATTTCTCTCTCAGTGACTTTGTTGTTTGTGTACAGGAATGCTATTGATTTTTGAGTGTTCATCTTGTATCCAGCAACATTACTGAATTTGGTTACTACATCTAGAAGTCTTTCAATGGATTTTGGGGGGTCTTCTATGTAGAGTATCATATCATCTGCAAATAATGATAATTTCACTTCTTCCTTTCCTATCCTTATTCCCTTTATTTCTTTCTCTTGTCTAATTGCTCTGGCTAATATTTCCAGAAGTATATTGAATAGGAGTGGTGGTAATGGACATCCTTGTCTTGTTCCTGACTTTAGGTTGAAAGTTTTCAGTTTTTCTCCATTCAGTAAGATGTTGGCTGTTGGTTTATGGTATATGGCTTTTATCAGGTTGAGGTGGAGACCATCTATTCCAATTTTCTGTAGGGTTGTTTTTATCATGAGTGGGTGTTGGATTTTGTCAAAAGCTTTTTCTGCATCTGTTGATGCATCATGTGGTTCTTGTCCTTGGCCCAGTTGATATGGTGTATTACATGTATTGATTTGCATATGTTGAACCATCCCTGCATTTCTGGAATGAATCCCACTTGATCATGGTGTATAATCTTTCTGATGACTTGCTGTATTCTATTTGTCAGTATTTTATTGAGGATTTTTGCATCTATGTTCATTAGGGAGATTGGCCTGTAATTTTCTTTTTTGGTTGGGTCTTTCTCTGGTTTTGCTATTAGGGTAATACTTGTTTCCAGGAATGAGTTAGGGAGACTTACTTCCCTTTCAATTTCATTGAAGAGTTTGAGGAGTGTTGGCATTAAGTCTCCCCTAAATTTCTTGTAGAATTCAGCAGTGAATCCATCAGGGCCCTGGCTTTTCTTTGTTGGTAGGGTCCTAATTACATTTTCAGTTTCATTAGCTGAAATGGGGTTATTCAGCAGCTTTACATCTTCTTGATTCAGCTTTGGTAATTCATAGGTTTCTAGGAATCTGTCCATTTCTTCTGTGTTATCGAATCTGTGTGAGTAAAGTTTTCAAAGTAGGTGTTGATGATCTTCTGTATTTCCACAGGGTCTGTAGTGATTTTACCCTTTTCATTTCTTATTGCATGAATGTGGGTTTTTCTGTCATCTTTTTGATAAGGTTGGCTAGGGGTGTATCAATTTTATTTACTCTTTCGACGAACCAATTCTTCGATCCGTTAATTCTTTGTATTGTTTTTTTAGTTTCAATTGCATTAATTTCTGCTCTAGTCTTAATAATTTCCTCCCTTCTTTGGGCTTTGGACTTGACTTGGTCTTCTTTTTCTAGAAGTTTGAGGTGCAGCATTAGGTTGTTTATGTGTGTTCTTTCCATTTTTCTGATGTGGGAGTTTAGTGCTATAAATTTCCCTCTGAGGACTGCTTTCATTGTGTCTCACAGGTTCTGGTAATTTGTATTTGCATTTTCATTCAATTGTAGATATTGTTTAATTTCTTCTTTAACCTCTTCTGTGACCCACTGGTTATTTGGGAGAGTATTATTTAGTTTCCATGTGTTTATGCGGTTCTTGTAAGTTTTTTTGTCATTCGTTTCCAATTTTACTGGGCTATGGTCAGGTAATATGCATGGAATTATTTCATTTCCCTTGCATTTACTTAAGCATGTTTTGTGGACCAGTATATGATCTATTTTAGAGAATGACCCATGTGCAGCTGAGAAGAATGTGTATTCTGATGTTGATGGGTAGAATACTTGGTACACATCTACTAGGTCTGTTTGTTCACAAGTTTGATTCAGTTCTGTTATTTCTTTGCTCATTTTTTGTTTGTTTGATCTGTCTTACTGACAGTGGGGTGTTAAGGTCCCCTGTTATAACTGTATTATTGTTTATTTGGTTTTTCATATCTATTAAGAATTGTCTTACATAGTTGGGTGCTCCCATATTCAGTGCATATATATTTATGATTGTAATCTCTTCCTCTTGAAGTTTTCCACTAACAAGTATGTAGTGACCTTCTTTATCTCTTTTGATTATTTTCGGTTTGAAGTTCATATTGTCTGCAAACATAATAGCTACCCCTGCTTTTTTCTGGGTTCCTGTTGCATGGAGTATTGTTTTCCAGCCTTTGATTTTTAGTCTGTGAATTTCCTTTTGAGTGAAATGTGTTTGTTGTACACAGCATATTGTTGGGTTTTGTTTCTTAACCCACTCTGCTAATCTGTTTCTTTTTATTGGTGGGTTGAGACCATTTACATTGATTGATATAACTGATATGTACTGGCTCATCCCTGTCATGGTATCTTTCTGTTGTTGGTGTTCTACATTTTCTGTTTAATTATTTGCCCTCCTTAGTGATTTCCTTTTGTTGTTGTTCTTAAGATTGTAGCTGTCTTTGTCTCTTTCTAGAATGTCTTTCAGTACTCTTTGTAGTGTTGGTTTGGTGGCCATAAATTTCTTCAGTTGTTCTTTGTCATGAAAGTATGTTATTTCTCCACCAATTTTTAAGGATAGTTTTGCAGTGTACATCAATCTGGGTTGAAAGTTGTTTTCTTTCAGGATTTGAAATACTTCACTCCAAGCTCTTCTTGACCTAAAGGTTTGTGTTGAGAAGTCTGCCGTGATTCTGATAGGCTTTCCTTCATAGGTGATCTGTTTCTTTTCTCTGACAGCTTTTAGTATTTTGTTCTTGTGCTGTATTTCTGATACCCTTATTACTATATGTCTGGGTGAGGATTTATTTTGGTTGTGGTTAATTGGGGTTCTGTATGCCTCAGTCACTGGTATTTCAGATTCTCTTCCCATGTTTGGAAAGTTTTCTGCTATTATTTCTGTGAATAGTCTTTGCAGGTCATTGGTATTGACTCCTGCTTTTTCATTGATGCCTATTAATCTTATGTTGTTTCTCTTGGCATCATCTTGCAGCTGTTGAATTGTTGTTTCTTGGTTCCTTACTATTTTTAGGAGATCTTTTCTGTCATGGTCATGATCTCCCATGCTGTCTTCAAGATTGAGATTCTATCTTCAGGTTCATTCAAGCGGTTTTTCAAACTTTCCATGGAAGTTTTCATGTCCTGCATTTCCCTTTGCATCTGTTTCATGCATTCTGTTTGTGTCTTATATTGTTCATTCTACGTTTCCATCATTTTCTTAAGTTCTTCTATTTTTTTATCTTGCTCTTCTTTAGATACACACAACATTTCTTTAATAATGATTCTCATTTCATTTTTCAGCTGAGAGAATATTTCTTGAGTTTCTGTATAGCCTCATCAAGCTGTTTCTTTACTGCATTTTCTATCATTTCAGATAGTTCAGTTGTATGTCTCCCACTGTCTTCCATTTCAGTGTCCCTTGGGTTTGTTCTCAGTGGGCTGGGGGATTGAGACTGCCTCTTGGTCTTTCGTTTTGTCATTTTCTTCTAGAACCTGTGTGGCTCCGTGTCCTGCAGGGCTGACTGGGCATTCCCCTGGTGGGTCGCGCTGCATTGCGGGACCTGGTAGAGCTGGATCCTCTGCACAGCTAGTGAGGGTGCCCTCTCAGAGCGTGCGGGTGGAGGCTCCCCCATACTGGGTGGGGACCAAGGCCTCCCGGTCCCAGGCAGCTAGGCGGAGCGTACCCTCGAGTGTGGCACCTCCGGACCCGAACCCTGAGTGTGGCTGCAAGGAGTTCAGCGCCTCTGGTGTGCCCGGCAAGCCTGGTCGAGTCTCAGGCCTACAATGCTGGGTCCATGCTCCTGGCTGGGTATGGCCGCAGCCTGTAGGGCCTGGGGTGAGGCTGCTGCACTGAAGAATGGAGCTTGCGCGTGCCGTGTGCTGTGGTGGGGAGAGCCCAAGCTCTCCAAGGCCCTGTAGCTATGCTGGTCAGTCCCTGATGAGCAGCACTGGGGTCCTGGGCTGGGCTGGGCTCAGTACCTGTGTGTCCTGCGAGGCTGGCTGGGCGTTCCCCTGGTGGGTTGTGCTGAGTCGCAGGACCGGGTAGAGCTGGATCCTGTGCGCAGCTAGTGAGTGGGCCCTCCCAGAGTCACTAATTTCTTTTATAGCCTCATTAAGTTGTTTCTTTACTTCAGTTGCCATTGCTTCAGAAATTTCAGGTGTGTAACTCCCGATTTCTTCTTTGTTTACATCTCCTGGACTTGCTCTGCTTGGGTTGGAGGCCAGAGACTGCCTCTTGCTTCTTCGTATTGACATATTCCTGGGTTCTTCTGAACAAGTGTGTAGTGGGGTCCCAGGCACTTCATGCATTGGCTACAGTTTCTCTGAAGTGAGACTGTTTGGTTCTTCTAGCCAGTGGTGGCTAAGGGTGTGCTGGTGCAGCACTGTCTGCTGCTTTTCCCAGCCTGTATTGGCTCCCTGATGGCTTGTGTAGCATGTGCGGGGTTGGGACTGGCTGTCGCCTCCTAGCTAATTACCGGAGAGGCTCTTTTGCAATGGCTGCCCCAGTGTGCCCCGGGGCAGGGTCCACTGCCACCTCCGGACTGAACTGGTCACTGGCAGGAAGCCCTCACAATGGCTTTTGGAGTGTGTGTGTAGGCAGGGCTGGCTGCCGCCTGCAGACATAGGCTGGTCTCCTATGGGGATCCTTCACTACAGCCCCTGGAGTGTGCCCAGGGGCAGGGCTGCCTGGTGCCTCCAGACCAAGCTGGGCACCTGTGAGGAACCTCCGCGATGGCTGCTGGAATGCACGTGGGGTCAGGGCTCAGTCCGAGTGATTTCCACCAGTCTGCACCCAGCTAAGGGCTACTGGAGGAAGCCTGCAGCAGTTCTTGTTCCAAGCTTGTCTTACCGACTCCAAAATGGCTCCAGGCCAATTGCTCTCTCCTGCGGGAGGACTGAGTCCTCTGCACTCACTGCCAGCCAGTGCGGTCCTCTACGTCAGCTGCTTTCCTCCACCGCTGTGTCTCTTTACAGACACCTCTGGGGTCGCCAGCTGTCATAGTCACTGTGACCATGCATCCCCAGGTTCCAACAGCTCCTCTCGCACAGTGGGTCCAGCTCTGGGTGAAGGTGCCACCAGCCACCACCTTCTTCTTTGAAGGTTTGCTTTTTACTCGCTCTGTGGGCTTCAGTTCTCACTTCAGATTCTTCCTGGGTCCAGGGGACCCACTTCCTTCCTTCTTGTCTTCCCCATGATGCTTCCAGCTTCTGGGCTGTATCTCTCAGAGAGGCTGTTGACTCTGCTGCTTACTGTTCTGCCCTCTTCCTGGAAGCCCCCCCATTTTTAATTTTTTGAGATAGGATCTCTTAAGTCACCATGTAGCCTAGCCTGGCCCTTATTTTTGATGATATTGGGAAATAAACCCAGAACCTTTGTACTGAGCTACATCCCCAGTCCTGCTTTCTGAGACAGGTTTTTATTAAGCCTCTAAATTCCCTAGGCAAGGCTTGAATTTGTAGTCCTCCTGCCTCAGCCTCTCAGAGTCCCGGGATTATAGGAATGCACCACTTTGTCCAGCTTGCCTCCAACTTTTGATCCTCCAGCTTCAGCTTCCAGAGTAGCTGGGATTGTAAGCTTGGGCCATTGCACCCAATGTTTGTTTTGTTTTCTTTTTTGATAGACACAGTTACATTCATTATCACAACTATTATGTTAGGTTGAATTTCCACCATCTTATATTTATTTTTTGTTTCCTCTCTATTTTTTGCTAAGCTAACCAAGTTTTTAAATAATACTCCATCAGTAATTAAAGTTACATTAGGAATTTCACTCATATTTATATTAAACATAGTTACATTTGTATTTCTCCATCATCTTGCCAGTGTCAAATAGTGGCTGCTTTCTTTCATTCTACCCTTACAGAGTGAAACCTTTAGCATGCTTTCAAGCCTTTGCTTTCCTGATCTCCAGTGCTTGATTCTTTGCTGTGATTTGTATTTTAGTTCTGATCTATTTTCTATGATATGCTTCCTGGAATTTAAAAGTCCTTTCTTGTATATATTGTAGATCTTAGCTACATTGCTAGCTCTCTTTTTTAGCCTTAGTGATCAGTTTTAGCAGATTTCCTGTCTACCATTATGTGTTTCTTTTACATCCAGATCTGTATTCTGTTTTAATTTTTTATTTATTTATTTATTTAATTTATTTTTTTGGAGACAGGGTCTTATAGTATAGTTCAGGCTGCCCTGGTCTCATTATGTATGCAACCCAGGCTGGCCTCACACTCGCAGCAGTCCTCCTGCCTCAGTCTCCAGAGTGCCAGGATTATGGCATACTCCACCATGCCTGGCACATTTTTGTTTAATGATATTGGAGTCTTTTTTTTCCCCAAGACTATGCACATTCAGAAAAACTTCTCCAGTAACAGACTATAGAAATGAAAATAGCCTTAAGTTTTGGGAACTTTTCTTTCTCACATAGTTACTTTGAAGTATCTCTTGATTTCCTTGAGGATTTGCAATAGTGTTTAAGTGCTGTTTGCTGTACCCCAGGGGCATCACAACAGATTTTTAGAAAAGGTGCATTATGGGGGTATGTAATGCCCACACTTATTTTATAGGAGTATTTCTATTGATAAATTGTCAAATCTAATTTTATGAGTTTTATTAAACAATGTGTACTGAACAGGAAAATAAAATAGTAACTTTTTAATATGTACTGAGTGTTTGGAATAAACATCAACATTTTGTACATCAACTATTTACCTGCCTACAAGTTCTGAAAAATAATAGCAGAAATAAATTCCTATGTGAACTACAATGAAAATACAAACAAAACTCTGCCATGGAAATAATCTTTGCTTCAGTTATCACAGCTAAGACAGTCTTCACATATGACAACAGCATGTTCCACACACAAGTCTTGCTTACACTGACAGCACACATGTGCTTAGCTTTCCTTTCCTGTTTGGCAGGCCATACTTGTCGCCTCTATTGTCTTTCTCTTTTGTCAGGAGCTTCCTATTATTCAAGTCCACTTAACAGGAAATGAAATATCAATAAAATAAAATATCAAATATGTAACAAGTGTTTAGTTTAAACATCAGCATTTTCAACATCAATTGTTTACTGCTTACAAGATCTAAAAAGTACCAAATAAATTGTTATATGAACTATAATGAAAATACAAATACATAAAATTCTACCATAAAAATAATCTTTACCTTAACTATCACACCTAAGGGAGTTTTCACACTTAAGAACGGCATATTCCTTACACAAGTATCACTTACACTGATAGCACATGTTTGTTTTCCTGTCTTCTTTGGTAGGACATACTTGACATCTTGCTGGTCTTTGTATTTTCTTAGGAGGTTCTTCTGATTTTTCACCTCTCTGTTCACCAGCCTGCTCCAGAATTCTTTTGAGGAAGTGTTTGGACAGATACGTACTGTTCTTCCTCTGTTGTAATTATCATTTGTCAATTCCAGTCCCAATCCTCTTAAGAAAATTTCTCTGTGGTATTTTGTGCTTATTTTCTTTGTAAGCTCTGAAACTATGCCTGACATGTTTAAGATTGAGTAAAACATAACCATTGGCCAACACTCTGTGTTTTGAGTGACATCATAGATGCTGCCTTTTGTTTTGTTGTAAAATGTAACCATTTCTGGCTTCATTTCTATTGAGGATTCATTATCAATCTTTGTTGGGTTGTTTTGAGACACAGTGTTTCATTATGTAGCCTTCAACTCACTATATAGCACCTGCTGACACTGAGCTCACAGGATGCTCCTGCCATAGCTCCCCTAATTGCTTGGATTACAGGTGTGCACCACCGTGCTGGGCTTCATTATCAATCCTGTCATCATGGTGTGATGGTAACGCTATCAGTACTACTTTGCTTTTCTTTGCCATATAGAAGACCAATGTTAAGTCTTTTTGAAAACCAAAGATCTTTGAAAAATTTTTCCTGGCAGGCATGTGATACATGCCTGTAATCCCAGCACTCCGGAGGCTGAGGCAGGAGGATTGCTGAGAGTTCAAGGCCAGCCTGGGCTACATAGTGAGTCCAGGGCAGCCTGAACTACATAGAGAAACCCTGTTTCAAAAATTTTTTTCCTTTTATTTATTTGTACATTTTAGATACACATAATGATCACATTCATCACAGGGAATTTGTACCTCTGTACAATATATCTTGCTGCTGCTCTTTTTGCCATTTTCCCCTCCCTTCAACCCCTCTTCCCCTCCATATTTAAGAAAGTTTTATTTTCATGTTTTCTTTTTCTCTCATCATTTAAAATTAAAAAAACTTTTAATTATTTTATTTAATTAAGTTTATTGGTATGTTTTAGGTATACATAATGATCACATTCATTTTAGGGAATTTGCGCCTATATATAATACAAGTTGATTCTTTTTTCCTCCCATTTCCCCTATCCTCCCTTTAACCCCTCTTCCCTTACCTACAAAAACTTTGTTTTCATTTTTTTCCTTCTACTTTTTCTTGTCCCTTCCTTCCTCCCCTCACTCCCATTTCCCTTTCTCATTTGAACATTTTCATCCCATTTCCCAGTATCTATCATACATTTTGGTCCTTATTAATACTTTTGGTTTCTCACACTGAAGAAACAATGTGGTTTTTAAACGTGTGTCGGATTTAGTTCTCTTAAGAGTATGGTGTCAAGGTGCATCTATTTAGATAGATGTCTCAAGCTTATCTTTTTTTTTCAATAAAATTTTATTTGTGCATTTTAGGTATGTGTAGTGATAATGTTCGTCATAGAGAATTTGTACCTGTACATGGTATAACTTGTTTCTTTTTCCCATTTCCCTACTCTCCCTTCAGCCCCTCCCCATTTAAAAAAGCTTTGTTTACATTTTTTTCTTCCTCTTTTTTTTACTTTTCCCTTTCTCCCACCTTCCCCCTTGTTCCCCTCCCCATTTGAACATTTTCTTCCTATTTCACAATACCTATTATACAATTTGGTCCTTATTTACACTTTCAGATTCCCACACCAGAGAAACGATGCGGTATTTATGCATGTGTGTCTGATTTATGTCACTGAAGAGTATGGTCTCAAGGTGCATCCATTTACCTAGAAATGTCTCAAGTGTATCTTTCTTTATGGCACAGTAGTACTCCACTGTGTAAAGTAACCACATGTTCTTTATTCAGTCACTGGTTAATGGGCATTTGGGCTGTTTCCAAGATGTTGATATTACAAACTGTGCCACTACAAACAGGGTGTACGTATATTGCCGTGATAGGGTGCTTTTAATTCTTTTGGAAAGATGTCAAGAAGGGGAACAGCTGGGTCAAATGGAACCTCTTGTCTTTAGATTTTTGAGGAATCTCCACACTGATTGTCAAAGTGGTTGCACCAGTCTACACTTCCACCAACAGTAGAAAAGGATTCCTTGTTCCTCACAGCCCCTCTACATTTGTTAATGGTTGATTTCTTGATAATAGCCAGTGAGATAGAGTGAGATGGAATCTCTGTGTATTAATTTGCAGTTCTCATATGACCAATGATGTTGAACATTTTTTCTTATACTTATTTGATCTACTTCCTCATCTGATTTGATCTACTTCCTCATCTGATAAGTGTCTCTATTCATTTCAGATGCTCATTTTTGGATTGGGTTTTTAATTTGGAAGGTCTGATTTTTTTGAGTTCTTTATATATTCTAGATGTTAATCCTTACTTTATTTTAAAGAGAATAAAACCGAACCAAACAAAACTGAATAAAGCTAGTCAAAACAGAACATGAAAGGTGATATAGGACTTAAAAATAAGATAATAGGAAATCAACAATGGCTACCATAATATCTCTTGTTTTCTTCAAAATAGCTGTCCATACCATCAGACCTAGTAAAATCAAAACAAAACAGAATAAAACCAATGAAAAGAATGAAAGCGTATTTTTTTTTTTGTGGCACCAGGGATCGAACTCACAACCTTGCACCTGCCAGACAGGCGCTTAAGCCACTGAGCCAAACTCCCGGCCCTAGGTTTTTGAGGCAGGGTTGCACTATGTAGCTTAGGTCAGCCTTGTGCTTGTGTTGTAGCCCAAGCTGGCCTCAAACTCACAATGCTTCTCCTACCTCAGCCTCCCGAGTGCTGGGATTAAAGGCGTGCACTACCACACCCGGCCTGGAAGTGTATTTTAAAGAGAGTAAAGCCAAATAGAATAAAACAGAATAAAGCCATTCAAAACAAAACAGTGAAAGTATTACAGGATTTCAAAACAGGGTAACAGGAAATCAGTAATGGCTACCATAATGCCTCTTGTTATCTTCAAAATTGCTGCCCATACCATCAGACATAATAAAATCAAACAAAACAGAACAGAATAAAACCAATCAAAACAGAACATTGAATAAAACAAAACAATAAAATGGAATAAAGCAAAACAGTGAGAAAATACTGGATTTCAAAACAAGACAGAAGAAAATCCCCCATATTTGCTATATTGCATATTGTTAACCTCTTGATAGATGCTCAGATTACTGGCCTTAGGCCTGCAAAGTCAATCAAACAATAAAAGCATTAAGTTGTTTTAGTACCTCTGTTCCTATCAACTCAACCTATCCTGTGGATCAGCTGGTTGCTTATGATGGGGGGAGCGGGGGAGGTTCTTGTCTCTCAGCCCATGTGCCAGTTGACTCATGGGAAGGGCAGATTGGCTTCTTGTTACTCCTCCCAGACCTAGCATTAGATATTAATCCTTAGTCTGAAGAATAGTTGGTAAAATTTTATTCCTATTCTGTGGGTTGTCTCTTTATAACATTTACATTACTGTTTTCTTTCTCATATGAATCAAAGTCTACATTCTGTACTTCTCTGCCATATCTGTCATATATTGCTAACTTCGTTGGTTTACATGATCCAAGTCATTATTGGTAGCTGAGTCACCTGATGATTCGCTTTCAACCTCTTCCCAAAGTTGTAAAAGCAGATTTTCATGCAGCACTGTACTAAACTGTACTGATTCTACAAGAAAAATCAAAAGAATATTTAATAAAAATATAAATACACAAAAATGTAACATGGTGCATATATAGGTTCAACTCAACTGTTTAGACTTTGACACGTGTGTATACCTTACCTTTAGTCCTATCAAGTGGGTAAACACAAAGATTGTTTCTTGTATTTCCCCAGCATAGGTATTGAGATGCACAGCCAGCTACTGTTAACTAAAGTACATATTTTCATTAGAAGTTTATGGTATGGACATTTGAGGAACTGAGGGTCCTGCTTCAGTGACAGCCACTCTGTCAGCATTCTTTGTGTAGTGTTCTCAAGCTGTTAATATATTCCTATATATCCTGTCCTTTCAGAATCTCCTTCCTCTGTAGGAATTCCTTTGCCCTCTTGAATGTGGTAAGAATTAAAGGAAACCATTTTTCCTCAGGAAATAGATGTGAAGGGGACTTCTCTTTGATATGGGGAGAGACCTCTTAAGTTCCTGGGCTTTGTTAAGGCCTGGTTGGAAAACTAGCAGTTCTTTCCATCTAGGATCCAAGGGAGGCAACAGTTTAACTGAGTACGTTAAGTCCCCTTGGAGGCAGCAGCAACAAGGTGTAGTTCTTTCTGTACATGCTGAGGGGATCTATCCAGGCTTAGTCTGCTGGGATTCCTCATGGCACCTCCCCATGCTGCCAGCTTCCACACCTCATTCTGACACTGAAATTGTTGAGGGGTCCCAAGTAGGAAGTTAGGGGCAGGGCTGGGGGAGGTGATAAGCATATATTCAGGTTATTCCTGAATACTTTTAAGTATCATTCGATTTTTTTTTGAGACAAGGTCTTGCTGTGTAGTTCAGGCTGGTCTTGAACTCACTGTGCAGTCTCAGGTGGCCTTGAACTCATGGTGATCCTCCTGCCTTAGCCTCCAGAGTGCTAGGATTGTAAGCATGTGCCACCATGATCAAGAATTGATTTTGCATTGGAATAGTTCTATAAAAACTACATCCATTACTTTATCTGACATTTTGGTTACTGTCTGGGTCTCTGTTTTGTGCTGGATCTAGACAGTCATGATGTCTGAGGTTTCTTAGTTTCCTACTGTAGCCTGACTTTGATTAAGGTATCAATAAATCTTGGGCAGGTGAATAATGGCTTCTTTCTCTCTCTTTCTCTCTCTTTCTTTTTGTCTTTTTTTTTGTAGAAAATAAAAAGCCAGGTAAAGGTTTCAAAGGCTGCAAGAAGGTAAGTTGGCCCTCCCTTCAGGTGAGGTATGCCCATTATTGGAGAATTGGGGATCAGGTCAGTAGATAATGGGTGAGTGGACAGAGTAGAATTAGTTTTTTCTCTTTTTGGGTAGCTATGGCAGAGAATTGGCAGCAGTATGTATTAAGTTACCACCCTAAGCCATACACTACTTTGTGCTTGATTTACTTTGATAGGAATTATCATCCCCCCTGCCACCCTGGTGGTGCTGAGGATGGAACCTTGATGCATGTTAGGCAAGTGCTGTACAATTGAACTCTACCCCTAGCCTATCCATCTTCATTTTTTAAAAAAAGCAACAGTCTCAGTGAGAAGGTGCTTGGGTTCAAGGTAACACAACTAGGACTTAAGCCATTTTGATTCCCAAGTCCCTGTTTCTCAGGGTGAGAAGGGAAGCTTACATATCATCGTGGGTCACAGCTCCTAAATCTCCTGGGCAAGGTATGACCTGGAAGTACCTTGGGTTTGGAAATGTTAAGAGTGGGTAAAGTTCAGAAACACTCCAGAATTGTCTGCAGGTTTGCTTAAAGCATAGGCTGTCAGGTCCCACCCCAAAGCTTGATTCATGATGGCTCATGATGTCTGGTATGGCATGGAATAATTTGCATTTCTTTTCTTTGTTTCTTTTTTCTTTTTTTGAGACAAGGTCTCACTTTGTATTTCAGGGTAGCCTTGAACTCAATATTGTGTAGCCCAGGCTGGCCTTGAACTTATGGCCTCAACCTTCTAAATGCTGGGACTACAGGCATAAACCACCATGCCTGGCTAGATAATTTGTATTTCTTTCTCACAACTTTTTAAAAATTTTTTACTAGTACATGTTTGTAGTGCATAATAATTACATTCATTGTAGGAATTGGTACATGTACATAGCACATCACAATTCTTTTTCTCCTTCCCCTCCACCCCTTTTTTTAAAAAATGTGTTTTTTGTCTACATCAGATTTCATTTATGTATTTTATAAATCTTTATAAAGTTAATTGTACCTACAGATTAGCAACCAGACTAACAGGTCAAAAAAACGTATAAAACACATAAGACAATTATACTAAATCAAGGTATACTTTTAGATACATTCATTGTTCATGCTGGATTATAATAATTTTTTTCTCTTTTTTTATTTTGTCTTTTATTATGTACTTCATTTATATATTGGGTTTATCCTATAAGAGAAACCATAGATAATTTGTATTTCTCTCAAGTCCCTAGGTGGTGCTGCTGCTGCTCCAAGGACCACATTTTGGGAATTATTTGTCTAGAAAACTTTTTCTTTGGCCTTGTGAAACCTTCCCTGGAAGCCCTGCCCCTGCCCCTACCACTTCCCTAGAGTTCTTTAGTCAGCCCCTCCCTGGTTAGGGGAGATCTCTGGGAACAGAGCCTTTTTTTGCCTATTCTTTTCCCCTCTCAGCTACCCTCCTCTGAACAACGTTAGGTCCTACCCATCCAGGGGTTGGATGATTTCCATGGGTTTATTAGCTGTTTTATTTATTTTTTTCTCTTGTCTGGTGAACAGCCTGCAAAGCAAAATGGGAAAAAAGCAACCTCCAGAGTATCCTCCACTTCCCGTTTTGTTCATTGCAATGATCACACCAACCAGGAGGCGGTGTTAAAGAAGAAGAGGGTAAGTTCTTTACATTGACTGGGAGAATGTCCCTGGCTTAAATGCGCAATCTGTAGAAAGAGTTGGATGGAAGGGCAGAGACCAGAGTTGTGAGGATTCTTGAAACTATGGATGAGGGAAGTGATACTGAATTTAGTGTCTCTGCTTACCTCCCCCTTATCTCCCAATCCATTGCCACCTGGCTTATGTTCTTACTGCTCCACTGAAACCACCCCTACTGGTCTCACCAGTGCCATCCCTTCTGTGGATAGTTTTCTTCCTTTATCTGAGGGGAATTTGTGGATAGTTTCTTCCTTCCTCTTAATGAGATTCTCAGCATTTGAAGCCATACTTTCTTTGTAGCACTCTGCTTTTGACTTTGTCATCTCATTTTCCTAGCTATCCTTCCTTTGTGAACAACCTTTTTCAGTTTCTTTGGCTACTCTTTCCTCTGCTTTTTTTCTTTTTTTTCTTAATATGGAGTCCTACTATATAGTTCAGGCTGGCCTTGAACTCATTATGTAGCCTAAGCAGGCCTTGAACTCATTCATGTCTTTCCTCCTGCCTCACCCTCCTGAGTGTTGGGGTTATAGACATGCATCACTATGCCTGGCTGCCAGGCTGGTTTTCAACTCCTGGGGTCAAGTGAGTCTCTTGCCTCAGTCTCCCAAGTGCTGGGATTACAGGTGCACATCACCACACTTCGCTTGTGCCTGATTTTTATCTGTTTAATTTTTTCTTCTTTGTTTTCTTTTAAAAAAGGTATTTTGAATGAAATTTATTTATTTATTTTCTATTTTTTTTCTTTGTCTTTTTGAGATAGGGTCTTGCTGTGCAGTTCAGGCTGGCCTTGAGCTCACCTCGTAGCCCAGGCTGGTTTTGAACTTGCAGCTAACCTCCTGCCTCAGCCTCTGGAGTGCTGAGATTACAGGTGTGCACCACCAAGCCCAGCTTTGAATGAATTTTAGACTTATAGTAGTTACAGAAGTAGTACAGGAGATTCTCTAATGTTAAGATTTTGCATAACCATAAAATAATTAAAAAACCAAGAAATTAATATTGCTATAAAATTATTGATTAGATGTTACTGTTTTTCCCTTTCTTAGTACAGTGGTGCCTTGGTTCATGAACTTGATTTTTTCTATGATTTTGGAAAAGATGGCCATGTTTGTTTGTGTGGGAAAGATGACCATGGTTATGTTTGTTACCTGATGCAGAGTTTGCAAGCAAAAACAAAATTTTGCCAGTGCTTCTGTTCACAAACAAAAGTTAACCAAGGTACCACTGTATATATATTTTACAAAATATTGGGTTTCATTGTGGCTTTTTAATATACACATATAACAGTTTTATCATATCCACCCTCCTCAGACAGTAGTATTAACTACTGCATAAATCATAGCCTTTGTTGAAATTTCATCAGTTTTGCCACTAATGTACTTTTATGCTTCAGGATCCAGTCCAGAATCCGTATTGCATTTACTTGTCATATCTCCTTAGTCTCTTTCAGTTTGTAAAGATTCGTCAGTGGCCTTTTTTGGTTTTGGTGGGGCAGGGTTGGGTCTTCTTGATTTTTTAAATGATGATGTACCCTAGGGTTTTGTTCTCTTTCCCTGTGATTTTGAGGTTCCTTCTCCCTAGAATGCATTCTCTCTACTTATTATTTTTCTCTGCTACTCTGCCCTCCCTTCATCTCTTTCTTCTCTTAAACACTCTATTTACCACTGTCCTTTTTATCCTCTCCCTGTACTCCTGTCTTCCCAACTCTCCCATGCCACACCATTTCTTCTGTCTATTACCCGTTACTCTCTTCGGCTGCAGACTCAGTCAGCTACATTCTCAATCTCTGTTTACTGCTTAGGTTGAGGAAATGAGGAAGAAGCAGCAAGCTGCTCGGGAGCAAGAGCGACACAAACACAGGACCATCGAGAACTACTGTCGGGATGTCCTGAAACGTCAGGAGGAGTTTGAACGCAAGGTAAAAGGGTAGCCCTTGCTCCTCAGTGGGGCTGGTGTGAGCTTGCCATTGCTCTGAGAAGAGGTAAGGAGAGATGTGCAATTGTTGAAGGGAAAAAAGGAATGAGCACAGAAAGGAAGGAAAATAGTGGGAACAGAATGGGGAGGGTGAGAGGGGAATAAGGGTCATTTTTTAGCATTACCCATGGCTGGACATCTCTGGAGGGTGCTTCTCTCCCAGGCTTGAACTTGAAGATGGAGTGGTGGGGGTGGGTGTCTGGTGGGGAAAAGTGTGACTAGGGAAAGGGACAGGGAGAAGCTATGAGGGTATGAAGGGAGGAGTAAGAGAGGAGCATATGTGGGGATTTCATCTTTCTTCTGGGCCTCCTCGCTGCCTTTTTGGCATTTGTTCTTGTCTCACACGCAGAATGTACACTTGTGAACTCATATTCCATTCTTTGACATATAGTACAGATTTGCCTCCCCCGTTCCATGACCCCCACAGATTTTGTCACAGCCCTTCTCCCATCCCTTCCTTACACCCAGGACTGGCTGGTGCATCAGCACACACATCCAACTAAGCATGCATGTGTACCATGTGAGTTTATCCACTTTTTGTTCCAGTGTCCCGCTCTGTTGGTTGGTCAGAGTTGCTTTTAGATGGGCTGAGACTTACGACTTCCCCAGCTTTCTGTGCTTATCAAAAGCCCTGGCACTCTTTCTCATCTTGCTTTTCTCCCTGGACCATTCTTTGTTTCTTTTTTTTTTTTTCTTTTAGGAGGAAGTTTTGCAGGAATTAAATATGTTTCCTCAGTTGGATGACGAGGCAACAAGGAAGGCTTATTACAGGGAGTTCCACAAGGTACAGAGATTCCATTTGTTTTGTTTCGTTTTGTTTTTAAGACAGGGTCTTGCTGTGTAGTTCCGGCTGGCTTCGAGCTTGGGGCAGTCCTCCTGCCTGAGCCTTCTGAGTGCTGGGATTACAGAAGTGTGCCACTATGCCAGACAGGGATTCATTTCTTAAGGCCATTTGAGTAGGGCCCCAGTCCATTTTTATTTCTTCTATTTCTTTTTTTTTTCTTTTTTTTCGGTTTTTTGAGACAGGGTCTCACTGTGTAGCCCCAGCTGGCCTTGAACTCAACAGTCCTCCTGCCTCAGCCTCGCGAGTGCTGGGATTATAGGTGTGCACCCTGCTGTTCCTTTGTTTTGTTTTGTTTTTTGCTCTATTTTTTTCCCTGAGATGTAGACGTTTTTTTTTTTTTTTTTTTCTAGTCTGTTCCTTGTTCTCATACCCTTGTTCTCAATGCTGCAGGTGGTAGAATACTCTGATGTGATTCTGGAAGTCCTGGATGCCAGAGACCCATTGGGCTGCCGCTGTTTCCAAATGGAAGAGGCTGTTTTGCAGGCAGAAGGCAACAAGAAGCTGGTCCTGGTTTTGAACAAAATTGGTAGGTGTTGGGCAGGATTGGGTAGGGCCATGGGAATGGGTCAAGCCTTCATCTTTTTTTTGTCTCGATTTTTAGAGACAGTCTTGCTCTAGTTCAGGCTGGCCTTGAACTCGCTGTGTAGCCCAGACTGGCCTCAAAATTGCAGCATTTCCTCCTGCCTCAGCCTCTCGAGTGCTAGGATTATAAGCATGCACCACCACGTCTGGCATGCCAGGGCTTCTTGAAAGACTACTTAGGACCAGATTCTTGAAACCCAGCAACTCAGTAGTACTCATAACAGGCATGCAAGGTATTAATTGTTGTTCTAGTTTTTAAAGCCAGGAATATTGTCTGAAGACGTACTCAGAGTGTAGCCTGAGGTGGAATCCAAGCCTGTCTACCTTTGAATCCTCTGTTCTTACCATTTTGATTAATTTCTGTAACTGGGTAGCCTTGGAGAGTTCCTCTATTCCCCAGGATGGAACTTGGTATGGGGGGCAGAAGAGCACATGGACTCTCAGGGGTCACTTAGGTCTGGATCTCACCTGAGCTTTTGTCTCTAAGATACTGAACAAGTCATGTTACTTCTGAGAGCTCTTGTTGTCTCTAACTGTAAAATGAACCATGGATGTCCCAATCTCAAAGGTTTGTGAGAATTAATGATAAAATGCTTGGTGTGTGGTCAGTACTTCACAAATGGTAGCCATTCTTGTGACAGTTATTTTTAGTATTTGCTCACCATAGAATGATCTAGAGAAGGGATGGAAAATAAAATCTTTGGGAGGCCTCTGGCTCCTGACTTGGCAGGACTATGTCTGGGATCAAACAGGTAGTTTGTACATTTTCCCTGAGGGAATAGGCCTCCTTAGGGAGGATCAACTGGTCCTGTAGACCAGACTGTCCATTTGATATATTTTTATCAGATGCCAGAAATTTATTGTACTCTATAAAACTTAGTAGCCCAGTCTGATATCAGAAATGAGAGAGATGACATCACTATAGATCCTGTAGATATTAAAAGGCTAATAGCAATCTTATGCACAAGTTTCTGCAGATATATTCAGCAATTTAAATGAAGTAAACAAACTTCTGGAAAAATACAAAGTACCAAAGTGTACTCAAAAATAGATACTCCAAACAGCCCTTTATCTACAAAAACTTGATAGCTTTGATAGATACAGATGTTACTCTCCTCATGTTACAGGTGATGAAATTGAGGCTCAGAGAGGTAAAGTCTGTTGCTCAAGGCCATGTCACTATAATATAGGAGAGCCAGGATTTACATCCAGGTCCTCTGGTTCTTATCCAGTATTCTTTCTAACATACCATGTTGCTTCTGAAGATTGCAGCTCCTTATTTATGGGGAATTTTTCTCACCCAATCCAGGCTCCCCACTGCACCCTGGGCTTTATTTTTTTTATTTATTTTTTTTCAGATTTACAAACACTGATAGATTGGATGGAACTGGGAGAGGGAGATTGAGGGAGGGGGCAGAAAAAAAAAGAGATAAAAATTATTTCTGTTATTTAACACTGAATTGGGAATTCTAGCCAATGCAATAAGGCAAGAAAAAAGAAAGAAACATAAAGACAGGAAAAAATAAACCTGTCTCCATTTGTGAAAAACATGATTGCTTACACAGAAAATAATGTAGATATAGATTTGCAAAGAATCTACATAAAAATCAATAGAACAGACAAGCAGGTTTAGCAAGGTCATGGTACAAGGTCACAAAGCCATATACAGAAATCTAGTGTTGGCCTATATACAAGCAATGAACAACTCAAAGTAAAATTGTAAAGACACAAGTTACAACATCACAAAAAAGCTTAAAGTAACATTACTGTATAAATCTACCAAAATATATTCATTATCTGTATACTAAAAACTATAAAATCTGATCAAAAGTACTCAAATACAACCTAAATAAGTGGAGAGAAACTATGTATGTGAATTGGACAAATACCAAAGCATTTATTCTCTAAACTTATCTATAGGTTCACCTCAATATCTATCAAAATCTCAGCAGAATTATTTTTTTTTGTTTTGTTTTCAGTGAAGGGGGGCCTTGAATTTATTTCTAGACAGGTCATGTGGATGACAAAGAAGGCCATTGTGCTTTTTTTTTAAACTTAACTATTTTTTATATGCACATATGTAAACATATACATAGTTTTTCTTTCAGTTTGTCACACAAGTGAAACAATATGATGCTTACACATGTGTTGCTTATTTATTTCACTAATAAGTATGTTCTCAAGGCGCATCCATTTAAGTATAAGAGTGTCCAGTTTATTGTTCTTTATAGCTAAGTAATATTCCATTGTATAGAAATACCATATCTTTTTTGTCCATTCCTCAGTCGATGGGCATTTAGGTTGTTTCCAAGATCTGGCTATTATGAACTGTGCTGCTATAAACATAGGTGCTCATATATCGCTGTGGTATGATGTTTTTAATTCTTTTGGGAAGATACCCAGAAGGGGAATAGCTGGGTCAACTGGGACCTCCAATCCTAGCTTTTTGAGGAATCTCCACACTGACTTCCACAGTGGTTGCACCAGCCTACATTCCCACAACAATGGAGAAGGGTTCCTTTTTCCCCACAGCCCCTCCAGCACTTGTTATTGGTTGACTTCTTAATACTAGCGATTCTTTCTGGGATGAGGTGGAATCTCAGTGTTGTTTTAATTTGCATCTCTCAAATGACCAGTGCTGTTGAATATTTTTTCATGTATTTATTTGCTGTTTGTACTTCTTCATCTAAAAAGTGTGTGTTCATCTCAGATGACCATTTTTGGATTGGGTCTTTAAATCTGGGAGGAATGATTTTTTTTTGAGTTCTTTATATAATCTCGATATTAATCCTTTATGAGGGATAGCTGGCAAACATTTTCTCCCACATTGCGGGTTGTCTCTTCACTCTGTTGGTTTCTGTTGCTGTGCAAAAGCTTTTCAGTAGGATGAAATCCCATTTGTTGATTCTTTGCGATAGTTCCTGTGCAATCTGGCTTTTATTCATAAAGTCTTTGCCTACACCAATGTCTTCAAGAGTTTTACCTACTCTATCTTCCAGCAGATTTAATGTTTCTGTTTTAATATTGAGATCTTTCACCCATTCAGATGTTAGCTTAGTACATGGTGAAAGATATGGGCCCAGTTTTAATCTTTGGCATGTGGAAAGCCAGCTTTTCTGACACCATTTATTAAGGAGGCTATTTTTCTTCCGATGAATGTGTTTGGCACCTGTGTCAAAGATAAGGTAGCGTCGTGTGTCTGCAGTTGTTTCTGTGTCTTTTAATCTATTCCATTGGTCTTCGGGTCTGTTTTTTTGCCACAGACTGTCCATTTGAACTCCAGCCTAGGAACTGAACAGCGATTGGTAGGGCTAGTGGAGAGACTTGTTGGCAGCAAGTGGGCCTAGCGTTGAGTGCAGCCAGATAAATCTTTGGAGAGAGACATGGAGGCGATGTTCTCCTTACCAGCCCTATCTGTTCCTATCTTTCCCCAGACCTGGTTCCCAAGGAGGTTGTGGAGAAATGGCTAGATTACCTTCGTAATGAGCTGCCAACTGTGGCTTTCAAGGCCAGCACCCAGCATCAGGTCAAGAACTTGGTAAGAGTGAGATCAGAGGCCTCTGACCTCTTTGAGAGTAGCTAAAAGCCATGGTGGTGGTGGGAGGGTTATAACTTGGACCAGGTCCTCCCAGCTCTTTAGTTGAAGTTGGTCTTCACTTTGAGCTTTTCACTTTACTGGGTGACTTCTTAATTTTAGTTTGATTTCACCCCTTCCTGTATTATTGCTCTTGGAGAAGCATTTTGGTTTTCTTTTTTTCTTTTTTAGCTATAGAGATAGTACATACTATTTACAGAATTTTTTTTAGGAAATTTGGAAAATGTAGTTAACTTTATTAACTTCAAATATTATATAGCTATTCCTTTATCTATCTATCTCTCTATCTTTTTTTTTTTTGGTATCAGGACCTTGTGCTTGCCAGGCAGGCACTATGACACTGTGCTATATCCATGGTCCTCATTTTTCTCTTTAAAACAAGCCATACTAGCCAGGCATGGTGTCGCACACATGTAATGCCAGCACTTGGGAGACTGAGGCAGGATCACTGTGAGTTTCAGGCCAGCCTGGGCTACATAGTGAACTCAAGGCCAGCCTGAACTACACAGTGAGACCCTGTCACAAAAACCCATACTACTTAATGGTATTATTAATATAGAGACATATTTTCATTATAAATGTTAAAGCTTATGGAAACATTGGCTACTTCTAGGAGAGAAATTGGGTACTGGGAACAAGTTTTTCTATTTTGTACCATGTGTTAAAAGTTATTCTTTTACACAGTTTTTTTTTTGGTTGAGACAAGGTCTCACTATGTAGTTCATGCTAGCTTTGAACTCCCTATGTAGCCCAGGCTGACCTCAAACTTGAGGTGATCCTCCTGCCTCCATCTCTGGAGTGCTGGGATTACAGGCATGCACTGCCATGCCCAGCTCTTTCACAGTTTTGAGGAAGGACACTAGAGATTTGTGCATGCTAGGCAAGCTCTATGTAACTGAGCCATATCCCCTACCTCTAGTTCCCAGTTTTTCTTTGTTACAACCACTACTTCCACAAAACATGTTGACATATATCTGCTTGGCAAGTGAGCAAGTGTTGGTGTGGGTTAGGTACTGAAAGGTAAAGTGACTGGATCAGAATAAGTTTTGTTCATTATACATTTTCCTAGACACTAACAAATTATCCTTCTTATCCTCTCATTAGTGAGTTTGATGAATGTATGAGAGTGCCTTTCTCTCTACATCCTTGCCAATACTTGATAACATTACACTATGTGCCTTTTGTAAGTGCACCTATGTTTGCTCCCAGTGGCATGTGATTGATTCTCTTTCAAATCAGTATTTTCTACGTATAAGTCTCCATATAAACAGGGTCAGTCTGCAGTGAATTTATTCAGGTAGCATTGAACTTCTGAGTCTTTGAGAAATACACTGTCTCATTTACTATTTTGGCTTTTTTTCTTGTGCTGTGCTGTGCTGTCCTGTACTGCGCTAGGGATCAAACCCAGAGCCTTATGCATGCTAGACAAGTATTCTACTTGTGAGCTACACATCCCAGCCACTTTTTAAAAAAAATTTTTTGCCATTTTGATGGCAAACATGTTATAAACATTGTTTTTGAACAGTTGTATTTCATTTGCATTTCATCTTAAGGATTTATCTTTTTAACTTGTTTCTTATGATTGATATTAATTCCAACTTTGTGATATTAAAAATGATGTGGTGAATGAGGGAAGAGGAAGAAGATGAAGGGTATTCTGGGCAGAGGAGATGGCATCAGGAATAAAGAGATGGAGGCCAGGATGGCCTTGTCCTGTGTGACGAGTCATGGGAAAGTAGGCAGGGAGGGTGGTATCCTTGTTTGTACATGAAGACACCTGAGGCCTGCAGAAGGGAAGGACACTTTCTAGGCATAAGCTTGTGAGAGGTAGAACTCAGACCTGGCCTGTAGAGAGCCAGGTCCCTTCATGGGAGGCAAGAGGCACATGTGTGACAGCAGAGGCAGGGACAGAGAAGACTGGAGTTACAAAGATAGTAGAAGGGAGTGGGGAAGTGGCAGGTGTTCAGAGCCTGTGCGAGAAGTCCTCCATTTTAGGCTGAGGAGCTCAGTGATCACAGGGAGGTCCTGAATGTTTTGCTGCAAGTTGGAAATGTGGATTCAGAACATGTCTCTCACCTGATGCCTCTTCTCTAATATCATTCTCATTTTCCAGAATCGGTGCAGTGTGCCAGTGGAGCAAGCTCCTGAGTCTCTGCTGAAAAGCAAATCCTGCTTTGGAGCTGAAAATCTCATGAGGGTTTTGGGGAACTATTGCCGCTTGGGTGAAGTGCGTACCCACATCCGTGTGGGTGTTGTGGGTAAGGTCTGGTGAATGGTCATGAGGCCGAGGCTCCTTTCTCAGGCAGGGACTGATTTGGGGAAAAGAATCCTGGGAAGACTGAGTTGCCTTTTTGGGGAAGAGGGGTGTGGTTCAGGAAGCATTTTGTGATTTGTACTTTAACTATGTGGGTATAGGAAGACTGACTTGGAATCACCATTGTGGTGTTGTTGAGATTGGGTCTCACTACGTAGTTGAAGCTGGCCTTCAGCTCACTATGTAGCTATGTAGACCAGGCTGGCTTTGAACTTGTGGCAGTCCTCCTGCCTCAGCCTCCTAAGTGCTGGGGTTACAGGCATGCACCACTATGTCCAGCTCGTCCATTATGTATTGAGTGTTAGAACCATGGACCAAATGCATGGTGCCAGTCTTGGAGTTGTTACCATCTCATTCTATGATAGCTGAGGGAGGGAAATGTGACCATCCCTTTTTACAGATGAGAATACTGAGGCCCAGAGAAGGGAAAAGGGACTCGTGGAGCTCAGTTCTGTGTGAGACAGGGCAGAGTTGAGGTTCAAGCCAGGCCTTTCTGGGATCCCGGGTACTGGAGGAGGGAGCATAAAGGGAACAGAGAAATCAAGAGAGGTAGAGACAGATTATCATGGAAAGAAAGTGAAGCTGAGACAGACACATTGGAGAGAGAGCTGGATATTGAAAATATATAAATTCACATACCTGAATAGACAAAGAAGACACAGAAAAAGAATAGGGAAGCCAGATGTCAGGGTTGGTGGAAAATGGAAAGAAAAGACAAATTTAAATGACAGAGGGAGAGAGGGGGGTGGGGGAGCTTGTGAGAGTGAGCGTGCGAGTGTACCCAAAGGGAGGACATAGAGCCAGATACGCGTGTGTACGGAGACCTGCAGAGGGAGACACCAGAAGGATTGAGACACCCCATCTATATTGATGTGCATACATACGTACCCACAAAATGATTATACATATAGGGATAGAGAGATTTAGAGAGGGTTACATACAGAGGAACACACAGACCCAGTGGAGTCATATCTGGATATGCAGACTGAAGCAAAATGCATGCGGACTACACCTTTCTTATACGTACCCCAACTCTGCTCCATCAAAGCCCATGGAGCCGTAAGTAGACACAAATGAACCTAGATATACCATGACTCTGACATAAGCCGGAGTTACAGAGAGAGACATTCACAGACATGTCTTGTGATGAGGCGAATGTTAATATGTACATATAGAGAAGTAAAGAGGGAGAGGAGTTACGGAGTCAGAAAAAGAGACACAGTGAAACACATAGGGAATGTACACAGAGAGAGACAGGTCCACAAAGAGGAGGAATATGGTCAGAAAGAGACTGGTAGGAGTTAGCATAGCAGTTACACAGAGGAAAAGTTGGTGAGGTGGAGAGAATCAGAAAAAGGACAATGGTCAGAGTGAGAAAGATGTTTAGATATAAACCTATAGAGAGAGACAGAGATGTTAGGGAAATAGGCTGAGTGAGAGAGAAAAAAAGCAGTTACATGTGGAATGAGAATGATCAAGAGGCACACACAGCGAGATGTACAAAGACTTAAGGTACCTGGGGTGCTTCATGGCACATACGTGAAAGAGAGGTACGCACGTGTAAATTTAAGTACATGTAGACAGAGAACAGACAGAACGAGAAATTTAGTGAGGGAGAAACATACAAAGACATCCTTAGGCCAAGAGCAGCTCATAGGTGTCCAAATACAAAAGCATGCCACAGAAAAAGACAAGCTGTGTGGAGAGACAGACTGGCATCTGGAGATGAACCCCCTCTCCCAAGGGGAATTGCACACCAGAATAGATGCTTCTCTGTTACACATAGACATTTCTTATTTCCTCTTTGTGGTAGATCCTGTCTACAAGGTCTTGCATTGAGCACCTCTCTAGGTTGGTTGTGGGTAGGAGGTGGGTGTTATATCTAGAGAGAAGGACATGTCTACCCAGCATGCCCAGAAAAGGAGAATGGTAGAAAGGCTCTGGGATCTCGGCTAGGGTCTGGGCTAGCAAGGTAGGAGGTCAGCCTCTACTTTTGGCTCTCCGTGGCCTGGTCACTGCCCCTGCCAGGGCCACCTCCATACAGGCAGGCCTAATGTTCCTGAGTACCCTTTCTGTCCTGAGTCATCTGTTGCTACTTTGCAGGACTTCCCAATGTTGGGAAGAGTAGCCTGATCAATAGCCTGAAGCGCAGCCGTGCGTGCAGTGTGGGAGCTGTTCCTGGAGTCACTAAGTAAGCAGTGTACAACTCCATGACACTACCTACTATCACTCCTAACTCCCACACCTCAGCACCTGTCCCTTTCCTATTGTGGGGCCGTCTGATTCTTTCCTTGGGCATGTGAGTTCCACAAAGAGCACTCATTTATCTGGCCTACCCTAGGTGTGTATCAGGTGCCATCCTCGCTTTTTCTTGTTAGCTCCTTGAAGCCTCCTAGCAACTATGTAAGATAGGGCTACTTGTGAGCAGCATTGTTGCCTAAAGAAAGCAGCTGAAGCTCAGAGAGTGAGAAGCTTGCCTAAGGTCCTACACCTCACTCCCCAGTGGCAGAGGCTAGATTTTAGAATCAACCCTATGTCTATAGGGTCCCAGAGCCTCTTGGTCCTACATTTCTCTACCTCACCTGTAAGGTACCCTCTGCTCCTTTACCTCCTCCCACCCTGCCTAGGTCTAACTTTTGTGACTAGGTGCCAGACACATTGAGGCCTTTTTTCTTCTCTCCTGCCCCAGATTCATGCAGGAGGTCTGTTTGGACAAGTTTATCAGGCTGCTGGATGCTCCAGGCATTGTCCCAGGACCCAACTCAGAGGTGGGTGCCATCCTGCACAACTGCGTCCATGTGCAGAAGCTGGCAGACCCTGTGACCCCTGTGGAGACTATCTTGCAGCACTGCAGTCTGGAAGAGGTACAAACCAGGGCCCCTAGTGGATGCCTTACCCCACTTCAAAGGCCCTTTATTCCTCATGACTTCTCTTCCTCTCTTCACCAGATTTCCAACTATTATGGCGTGTCTGAGTTCCAGACCACTGAGCACTTTCTGACTGCAGTGGCCCACCGCTTGGGAAAGAAGAAAAAGGGAGGCTTATATAGTCAAGAGCAGGCTGCCAAAGCTGTTCTGGCTGACTGGGTGAGGTAAGAAGGAGGCTGAGCTTGAGGCCAGCTGGAAGGTCTGACTCTACAAGGTTTCATCTGTGTTCTTTGCAGCTGATGGGGAAGCCTGACTTCCTTGGTCCCAGGGTGGGGGACAGTCAAGGTACCAGTGTGTCTTACTTCATGCCCAGTGATTATCCAGCAATTCAACCCATTGTTGTTTAGAGCCACTGTCTTTTTTTAATTTTAATTTTTATTAGTACATGTTCGTAGTACATATTGATTATGTTCACCATGGGGAGTTGGTGCATGTACATTTTAATTCTTGTTATGTCCCCTTCCCCTTATCTGAGTTTTTTGGTCCCTCACACCATTTCTTGCTTGCCAACACATCCTCTTTTTGATTGGTCATTTGTTCTTTCAATAACATCACCACTATCTTCCACTACCTCCCAATGCAGTGGGAAGATCAGCTTCTATGTACCACCACCACCCACGCACACTCTGCCTGCCCATCTCAGTGCTGAGATTGTTAAGGAGATGACTGAGGTCTTTGACATTGAGGATACTGAGCAGGCCAATGAAAACACTATGGAATGTAAGTGTGGACGGGTAGGTATACCTGGTCTTGACTTAGCAGAGCCACACAGATCTGACCTGATGGTGGATCCCACATTTGATCTCCCCTTCCCTGGCCCTATGTTTTGGTCACTTTCTCATCACTAGGACGCAGTACCTGACACTGACAGCTTAAATGAGGAAAGGTTTATTTTGGGTCATAGTTTATAGAGGTTTCAATCCATAGGCTGGCTCCAAGGCAGGGAGGTATGGCAGAGGAGAAATAGCTCATGGCATGGTGGCAAGGAGAGAGAGAGACCAGGGGAGGTGGGGAGGAGATACACCCTTTCAAGTCATGCTCCATCATCTACCTCCTCCAACCAGGGTTTACCTCCCAAATATATTTAGCTATGTCAGTGGACTAATGCATTGATGAGTATCACACTCCTATTATCTAGTCACCTTCCCAAAGCCCTGCCCGTGAACGCATGAGGCTTTGGGGGGACATCTAGTGTAAACTGTAGCACCCTACTTGGGCTTTGGACAAGTTTAACCTACTCTAAGCTTAATTTCTTCTGCAAGGTAGAGAATTCTAGTCTGGGCCGTGGGGGTGGCAGTGATGATGGTTTTGAGTTTTTGGTAGGTATGAGAGAAATCTGCAAAATATCTGGGACACTTAAAGTGCTCTGGAAGTACGAAGCTCTCTCCCTATCTTTGGGGACCTAGAGTGGATTGAAGTGCTCCTTTCAGAAAGCCTTTTTCTAATGTTACCCTAGGCTTTTTCACAGCCATTTCAAATGTATTCCTAGATTTTCCTTTTTATCCCCATTGGCCTGTGAGGTATCTAAGTCAAAAAATGTGGTATTTGCCAAATGTGATACTAGCCACCTAGTCAGTAGTGGGGAGAGGTGGCCTTGAAACCAACTCTCCTGCCCTGTTGTCTAAAACGTCTGGCTTAGAATAGTTAGGTGGCAAAGAGTATGAACTGCTTACACTGAAATCTAAGCTTTGTTCCTTGTGAGCTTTGTGATGCTGAACAAGTTACTTTGCTTCTCTTTGTCTCAGTGATGTCATATGGAAAATGGATGCAATAGTACCTACTTGATGGGGTAATTGTGAAGATTTGTTTCATATGTAAGAGAGATAAGGTGTCTTAGTTAACTTTTCTCAATACTGAACACCAAAAATTGAAGAAGAAAAGCTTTATTGTATGTCACTTTGTAGAGGTTTCAGTTCGTTGTTGGCTGACCCCAAGCCAGGGTAGCATGGCAGAGGGGCATTGCAGAGGAGAAACAGTCTATGGCAAATCAGGGAAGACAGAAGGCAGCAAGTGACCACAACAGGCCTCTTTCTGTCCCTTATATTCCATCCAGGTTACCTGATATTAAGAGTGAGTAACGCATCCAGAGTGGGTGCACCCTTAATCCCAGCATCACACACCCTAAATCTAGCCACCTCCGAGAAGCTCCATCTATGATCTCATGAGGCCTTGGTCGGAGAGGGCATCTAGATACAAGCCATAATGAGAGGCAAGGGTTGTAGCTCAGTGGTGGAGCTTGTGTATAGTATGTATAAGGACCTGGGTTTGATCTTTAGTATCAAAAAAGGGAAAAAAATAGTAAAAGACACATAGAATAACAGTGCCTGACAAATAGTAAATAAATGCTCAGTGAATGTTGGCTGTTACCAAGATCATTATCTGCTGAGATATATATAGAAGAGGTGAAAAAGTTTCTTCTCTTCAGATACTGTTCTACAGTCCTGGCTTATAGCTCCTGCTGCTTTTTCCATCCTACCCATGCAAAATACCCAGTGCTCTATTAGTCTATTTGTAGATACTCTGGGGTAGTTAAGAAGTTTCTGTTTCTCTAGAGAGCCACTGTTTTCCTTCTCTTGGTCTTCTAGTGTCTTGGGATTACAAATGAGGACTTACCTGCTTTCTGGTTTTTTCTCCATGTGGCTTCAGGGATGTCACCCTTCTTTCTGAACTTTTAATTTCTACTTCTGTCAAATGGGCAGTTGGAGGGATTGGAGCTCCTGTTCTTAAAATGATGTTTGGCCTTGGCCATAACTGAGAATGTAATTTGGGAAAAGATAGAGCACTGGGAAATTGAGAAGCAGGTTGGGAAAGAGGTTAATGGTGGAGGATTTCTGTAGGAGTGAGTCCTAGTGCTGAATCTCGAAGGGAAAGTAGGGATTAGGAGGCTAAGGAGAGGGGATAGGAACAAAGTTGTAGAGGCAGGTGTGAGGATAGTGTGGGCACAAGGCATTGGGCACATCTGAGGGTTGTAGTGGAGCCCAGCTCTAGGCAAGGTGCTAGAGGGAAGAAGAATCCTGATCCTGATCTTGGGAGAAAAGTGGTTAACATCTACAGAGCAGTATCAGAGTCAGGCCAGAGCATTATAGGTGTCTTCCACCGTGTCTCACAGCAGTCGTGTGAATACATCTTGTGAAATTCTCATTTTTCAGATGAGCAAGCTGAGACTCCAAGGGTAGTTCCCGGCAGGCAAGTGTCCAATTATAAAACTCATGCTTCCAATCTTTTGCTAACCTTTCAGCAGGAAGAAAAAGCCACCTTCCCGCTGACTGTTCCCCTGGGCAACACCTACATGTCCTATCTGCTGAGGCCTGACCAGGGAGGTGGCAGCAGGGAGGAACCAGGGTCCTGACAATGGTGTTGGTTGTGTTAAAGGCTTGGCTGCAGGAGAGTCTGATGAGCTGTTGGGTGACGTAGACCCACTTGAAGTGGAGATCAATAGGCTGCATTTTCCAGTGATGAAAATACCAGATGCCTTTGGAAATAAAGCCACCATATATCAGGTACCCATCTACATTCTTCATGGTAACCCTCTCTACCCAGAGTTCTGACAAGTGGTCAGTTCTTTCCACTAAGCTGTCATAGGCAATGAGTGGTTCACATTGTGGATGCCTGGGCCTGGTATGTCCTTTTCCAAACAAGGACAGGTCCAGAAGGAGGTATGATCTCTTAAGCAGGTTTCTCAGCCCTGATTCCAGCATAGAACAGGTATCACTATCTAGTCATCCAGTTGTTCACCTTGCAAACTATGCTTCCCTTGACTAGTATCTAAGATTCCATATACCATAAGTGATGGCAAAACTTTTAGGGAGGAGTGCCCAAACTGTAACCCAAAACCCACTTATTTTTTGCCAAGTGCCAACATTGCAGTGAAATCTGAATACTACGGTTTTAGTTTAGAGAAAACAACTATTATATTAACATCTTTTGTCTTAAAAGACAAAACCCCTGTGCCATAGGTTCACCACCACTGCCACCTACTGTCAGTCACTAAGTCCCCTGGCTTCTTCTTCCTACATCTCCTAAAAAGCTGTGAATTTGTTTTTATCCTATCATTCCCATAACCCTAGAATAAGCTTGTAATCCTCAACTCACTTGGGCCCATGTTCCATGGTTTCTAAGGTCCAGTCTGATCGTGTTACCTCACCTGCTGAGAATCCTGTCATGGTTTCCCACCACCTACCTACAGAATTGGGTCTATATGCCTGAGACCTGTTATATGACTCCAGGCTTTTTTTCCAGCTTCTTCTGCTAGTTCCCCCATTTCTGCCCTGCAGAAGTTCACATTTTAGTGGATCTTGGACAGACATCTGCACTATGATAGAGATACAGAATACTGGTAGATGGGGGATGGGTGCAGAGGTTGGAACCACATGGATCCAAGAGTCCTAACCTGTACTTGTGGATTCGGGAAGTCTTGCTTGAGCCACATCATAAAGACTAAGTTCTCTGTGCAGGGACTCAGCCTGTACTCATGATGAGCCCTCAAAGAGTGAGTGTGGTGTTAATGGTGAATTCGCTAGTAGTGTGAGGTAGTTAGAGTGAGAGTTGCGAGATGGGGGAAAATGAGTGTAGGCTCAGATCACAGGTGGCCTTGAGTTTGATTTTAAACCATAAAATAGGAAAACACTGAAAGTTGATTTTTTTTGTTTTGTTTTTGTTTTCTGAGTCAGATTTTTATTTTTTATTTTGCTTATGATATTTTTTCTTATTTTTTAGGTAATACATATACTTGGTTTAAAATTTAAAAGGTATTGAAGGGTATGGGGTGGAAAGTAAGTCTTTCTCTTTCTGTCCCCCATCCACCCTTTCCCTTCCTTGGAGGCATTCACTATCAGCAGACTTACATTTCCTTTCAGAGCCAGTCAGTATTTATATATACTGCAAACAGCTACAGATAAGTATTTTAATTCAAATTGTATCAAGAGCTATTTTTTATTTTTTCATGACTACATAATATCTTGAAAAGGTTTTGAACCCAGGACCTTTGCACTGAGCTACATCTGTAACCTTATTTATTTTGTTATTAGTTATATACAGGACCTTGCTGAGTCACCAAATTGCCCAGACTGGGGTGGAAATTGGGATCCTTTTGCCTTTGCCTCCTGGAGTGCTGGGATGACAGGCATGTGCCACAATGCCCAGTTTTGAAGGGTTTCTTAAGGAAAAATGAGATCTGAATTGGACAGTAGCCTACCCTTACATAGCTTCAGAGGCTTCCCTATTGCTTTAAGGAAAAATCAGTATAAAGTTGTGTGTTTAAGGCCACCTCCCTCAATGATATTTTTCACTGAGCCCATAAGACCCCAGATACCTAACTTTTCCTCAGAACCTTGCGAATAGTTCCCCTTTCTATACTACAAGTTCCAGACTCAGTTCAGGGCTCCCAACAGGGCCACCTCATCACCTAACTCTAGGAGACACCTTTTTAGGTATACAGTATTGTGAATGACACCTCTGTTCCCAGTCCCAGAATAATAACAATATGTAGCTTTGCTCAGACCTGCCCCGTTTTGCTTTTCCCCACTACTATGTAGTGCATGGTCATGTGCTTGGGCTCTTGAGCCAGACTCATTAGGCTTTTAACACTTCATTGTTTACTTGTTAGTGACCTTAGGGTCCTTGTTAGTCAGCTTTGTTAACAAGGATTATATTAATACATACAAAGGAGTTAATACAGTCACATGATGTTTAACAACAGGATTATATTGTGAAAGGTGCATCAGGCAATTTCATCATTGTGTAAATAACCTAGAGTGTGCTTACACAAACTAAGTTGAGTATGACAGGCAATATAAACTCATGGGAATTGTTTATATTGGCCCATTCTTCCTTGGCCGTCTTTATGTGGCACATTACTACATGTGTACCTATGTATATATGTTTGTGTGTATGCCTGTATATGTATACATACATATACCCAAACACATGTATATGTTTAGAATGGTACTTGGCATACTGTAAGTTTTCTGTTAACATTGACTTTTACTGCTCACATACACTTTTCACTCCTGCCAAACAGACACCCTTTTTGATGCCCAGCGATGCTTTGTTTTTCTCCAGTGTTCAGTCAAGGATGACCCTCCCCATTAGTGGTATGTTGACCACCACCTTTGCCCCCAACCTCTTAGTCACTCATCATTTATGTCCCTGTTGGGCCCAAGACCATATTCTAATTTGTGAGATACATTGTTGTGTCCTTTTTCTAGTTTTTATATTTAGTTTTTTTTTTTTTTTTAAGGCTGGCCTTGAACTCACTGTGTAGCCCAGCCTGGTCTCAAACTCAAGGCCACCCTCCTGCCTCAGGCTCCCCACTGCTGGGATTACTGGTGTGCACCACTGTACCCAGCTCTTTATCCTCTTTAGTCTAGTTGCTTCTTGAAGTTGGAACTGAGTCTGGACTCATTTCTGTGTCTCTTATTGACCCACACAGCTGGGCACAAAATGAATGTCAGAAAATATTTCTTAAATTGAGTTAGACCTTGAAGGATCACTTAAGCAAAGAATTACTGTAGTACCAGTTGTTGTTGATCAAGCAACCCTTCTTTATCCTTTTAATTTTTTGTAAAAGCAATCTACCAGCTATCTACCCTCATTTGACAGATGAAGAAACTGAGGTTGAGAGGCTAAGCATCTGCTAGTATGTAGCAGAGCCAGAACTGGATCCTAGTTCTACATGACTTCATGTGCCTTCTTTTTCCCAAGCCTGTACTTGCCTCCCCTGCAGAAGTCTTTGGAGGTCCTCTGGAGGTCAAGACCTCACCATTATCCTCATTCTCTCCCCAGAGTGGAGACCTCACTGGGTATTGCACCAATCCAAATCGTTATCAGGTGGAGTGGGCTAAATGCAAAGTGGATCACCACCGCCCGAAGAACAATAGTGTGGTAGAGGTCAGCTCAGTGGACCGCCGTCCAGTTCTGCAGAGGATTATGGAGACAGACCCCCTGCAGCAGGGCCAGGTTCTGGCATCTGCCCTGAAGACTAAGAAGAAGAAGCAGAAACGTACAGGTGGGGGTACCTGACTACCTCTGTGCTCTGAAAAGGGACTGTCTGGGTTAGGGGCTCCAAATTAACATCTTCCATGTGTAGGGTTGGGGGGCTGGAATGGGTTAGGAGGCTTAGCTACTAACACAGTGGTTCTCAAACTTTAACTTTCATCAGAATCATTCAAAGGGTTGTTGAAGCACAGATTTCTGGGCTCTTACTAGAGTTTGTAATTGAGTAGGTCAGCTGTGGGACCTGAGCTAATACTGATCTAAGGAACACACTTAAAGAACCACTGCTAGTCTACGTGTCATATAGCCACATTTTTCAGGTGCTTTTTTTATGGTGCTGTGGATTGAACCTAGGGCCTTTGCACTGAGCTACATTCTTAACCCTTTTTAAAATTTTAAGACAGGGTCTTGCTAAGTTGCCCAGTGTGGGCTTGAACTTGTGATTCTCCTGTCTTAGCTTCCCAGAGTACTGGGATTATAGGCATGTGCTGTTGTGCCTAGCTCTTACTTTATCAGTAAGCAGTGACCTCAGAATCTTAAAGGATATACAGTGAAATCTTCCATCTACTAGTCATCCAGTCCTTCCATAGAAAACCAGTTTCTTGTATCTCTTTCCTGAGAGACACACACAAGCAAATACCTCTGTAGTATGATTGCTTGACACTGTCAACCCTAAACTATTACATATTTCACAGTTAGTCACTCTTGGACTGGCTCCAAACTGACTCCTGGGAATCCACAGATAAATTACTCTTGAACTCCTGCTCTTATTAGGGAGTGGGGAAAAGACACAACAGGTATTAATAGCATAGAGCAATCACTCTGAAGACACAGCAAACACTGAGAAGAAATTTAACCCAGCCTGGGATGGTGGTTAGAGGTGATGAGAGAAGGCTTCTTGGGAGGAGGTAAACTGAGGGAATCCAGAGGAACACCAGGGTGATACAAGTGTTGAACATTTCTGTTAAAAGTTAACTATTCCTGTGCTTCCCTTTCACTATGAGAGCTTTGTTTTGAGGGTAATGGTGGAGCACTACATTCAACACAGTAGTGGAAATTTACTGCTTTGGTACCTGGAAGGGATGAAAATACTTGGGGCCACATGAGTCTAAAACCTGGGATAGAACCTATGTTGGGATGATCACAGACAAACAGATCTACCTGTGGGGTTGAACAGTGGTGTCAAACATCTCACCCATTGTTCTGTTTAGTGTTTTGGCGGAGCGGGGGAGTGAGCCAGTATAGGAACTTGGCACAGACAAAGCTAGCTATAAACTACCTCTGGCAGGCCTTCTGTTGCTGATCTAGTTACCAAAAGGTTGTATTTTTCCATTTACAGATAAAATTGCCAGCAAGCTGTCTGATTCCATGATGTCTGTCCTTGACCTTTCTGGCAATGGTGATAACAGTGCTGGTGAATAATCCACTGATCTCATCCCCTTCCCCAAGCCCTGGTTCCTGTGGTGTGAGAGAATACAGATGGAGATTGGGTCTCTGAAGCACCTGTATAATAAAAGAACCTCTTGCATAGAATGTGTCCTCTCCCTTCACTGTTTCCTCTATTCTCTCCAGTAAAAAAACAAACAAAAAACCCCTGGAGCCACTAAGTCTAATACCTTTTATTTAATCCATATTGTGTTGTATGAGAGACATAAAATACCAGTAGAGCCCAGGTGCTAACAGTTTATATCCCACCCTCAATTGTGTTGTGCCATGTATGTTGGGCTGATCTGAGGGCTTATTTCCCACCGAACCATCTTGGACAACTGAATGTACAACTAGCTAGACTGCTGATAAACCTGGTGGTCCCTGGGAGGATGGTTTATTTACCACTGTGTAGGAAATCTCAGCACCAAGGCATTCCTGCAGTGGATTCCTGGCTATGTGTCTTTCAAGTCCACAGGTTCTCACCTGGGTGGCAGAGGGAACAATGATGAGATTTCTGTTTTAGGGAGGGTCTGGGGATAGGGTAGTGGGAAGAAGAGGACAAGCTTATCTGGTGCTGAAGTGTGGTAGGAGCTAACATTGCGTGAAGAGAAAAAGCATATATTGGTTGGCTAGGTGCTTTAGGGGCAAGTCCTATCTTGGCGTTTCTACGAATTTGGAGGGACTCCTTTAAAATACTCTGGGTGGTCCCCTTGTTTGTGTGACCTTGTCTTTATCGACTGTTAAGAACTGTATTTGGAGATGTGCCTACCAGTCAACTTCTTTTCCAGTGTGTGGACAGTTGACAACTGGTGATCAACTTTAACACCCTGCTGAACTGAATCAGCATGGTGCTGGGTGTGGAGGGTCCACCTGAGGATTGTTGCCAACAGCATAAGAACTGGAGGGGAAGAGGGTGTGCTGTTGATTCTCCTGGAGAAGTTTGCCATGCTGGCTTTCCTGATGCGAACTCAGGTGTTCTCATTGTTGGAGGAGCTCGGGTCCTCACTGTTGCTGAGGATGGCTGTGGTTCTGTTTCACAGGAGCTCTGGTCCTTAACTGTCACTTCCTGGCTCCAGCGCGAATCCCTCAACCTGCTGGCACAGATCCTTCATCCTGCTGGCACAGACTTTCTAACATCCACCACTGACCTTTGGGCCTTCCCAGTGCAGATCCTTGATACAGATCTGTATGAGACATTGTGGGCTCTAGGCCTCCAACTGGACTCGTGGAGCACATTGCCATGGGCTCTAGGTCTTCAGCTGGACCCATGCAGGACATTGCCATAGGATCCAGGCCCTCAGCTGGGTGTGTTGTGGACAGATTTCCTGCACTCTTTTTGCATTTGACTCTGGGTGAATATTATAAATAATCCTAAAAATTATGTGTCCTGTATCAATTCACAAAGCTTGACAACAAAACAGTGTCTTATTAGACATCTTGTTAAAATATAGTTAGCTACTACCTTTGGGAAACACCTACCCCATCAGACAAAGGCAGTGGGCCCAAGGAGTGCTAGGGGTCCTCTATTAACTTGCCATCAGTGTGGCAAAATACCTGAGATAATCAACTAAAAAGATTTTGGGTTACAGTTTTAGAAGTTACACCCTATGATGGATTGGCCCCATTACTGTGGCTCTGTAGCAAGACATACTATATGGTAGGAGTTTGTGGACTAAAACTGCTTGCCTTATGGCCAGGAAGCAGAGATAGGCTGGGGTCCCACAATCCTTTTCAAGGGTATACCTGCAGTAACCTAATGATCCACCATCTTACCCCACCTATTAAAACTCTTCTCTACCTCCCAATAGTGCCACACTGTGACCAAGACTCAACACATGGGCCTTCAGGGGCCATTTAAGATCCAAACTGTAGCACGCCCTCAGAAAGGGACTGGGATAGATGATTACAACTGAAATAGGCTTGCTCTAGGGAGCTTTGGTTTCTGTACATGATTTCAGTTCTCTGCAATCTACCTGAAATTGGAAGGGGTTCGGCATTGTATGACTTCAGTCTCTGTAACCCACCAAACTTCCCTTGAACTCGTGGGTGCACTTTAGCCTTGCCTTTGCCTCTGCCTCTGCCTCTTTGGCTGTCCGCCCCTAATTTACCTAACTAGATCCTAGAGGGAAAATGTGACTGGGACTAGAAAGTCATTGGCTGTAAGCTATTCAGGCAGGCAAGTGCAGACCGTTTCTGTGTTGAAGGGGAGCCAAAGCAGAGAATTATGTACTGATTAAATATAAACTGCACAAAACTCTGGAAATCAGTTACCCCCCTTTAACCTCAGTACAGTTTTGCCAATAAAGAATTGTTCTCATGAAAAATAGGATCAGAATGTTGACAGGATATTCCTAAAACAACATTAAGTGGCAATACTGGTTTGGAAACCAAGTATGAGGATTTTTTTTTTCTTTATGAGCAGCAGAGGTGATACTGGGGATTGAACCCATGGCCTTACACATACTAGGCAAATACTCTTAACACTACTGCTGAGCTACAGCCCAGTCTGTTTTTGTTTTCTTTTTCTTTCTTTTTTTTAAATTTTGAGACAGGGTCTCATTTAATGCCCAGGTCAACCTTAAACTTTCCATCCTGCCTTAGCTGGGCTTACAGATGTGTGCCATTGTATCTGGCTACAAGTGAGATTAAAATCCTGTGCAGGGCCTTTTCTCTGCATTGTACTACCTTAACAAAGGAATATTGACTAAGCACTTACTTTGTGCTAGTTTCTGTTATCAGATTCTTTGAATATGTTTTCTCTTGTTTTAAAAATATCTAGTGTCTTCAGCTTTTAAGGCATGACTGACAAAAACTATACATAGTCAATGTGTACAGTGTAATGCTTTGATATGTTTATGATATGAAATGATTACCATGGGCCAGGGAGTTAGCTCAGTGGCTGGATGCCTGCCTGGCAAGCATGAGGTCCTGAGTTCGATCCCTGGTACAAAAAAAAAAAAAGACATGATTACCACAATCAAACCATGATAGCATATCTATCAGCTTACATATTTGCTTATGGGGGATTAATGACAATATTTCAACTTTACTCTCCTAGTAAACTTCCAAGTATTCAATACTGTTGTTAGCTGTAGTATCTGTGCTATTAGGATCAGTATTGTACATATATTAACTGCAAATTTATGGGGTTTTTTTATTTTTCATTTTTTTGTGGTACTGGGGATCGAACTCACAACCTTGCACCTGCCAGACAGGTGCTTAAGCCACTGAGCCAACCTCCGGGCCCTAGTTCTTTTGAGGAAATTTATGTCTTTTGATCAACATATCCCAGTTGCTTTCACTTTCCACTGTTCCCCTCACCGTCCTTGGTAACCACCCTTCTACTGTTTCTAAGAGTTTAACTTTTGTAGATTCTATATGTAAGTGAGATCCTGCAGTTAAGTTTTTTGTTATTTATTTATTTATTTTTGGTTGGGACAGACTCTCAGTGTGTAGTTCGACTGGTCTAGAACTCAGTCTGTAGCTCAGGATGGCCTAGAACTAGCGGTGATCCTCCTACCTCAGCCTCCTGAATGCTGGGATTATAGGCGCATGGCACTACACCTGGCCTCAGATCCTACAGTATTTGTTCTGTCTTTTTGTATGGTTTATTTTACTTGCCATGTCCTTCAGGTTCACCTGTGATGTTGCAAATAACAGAATTTACTTTTTTTAAAAACTGATTTCCAGCACCAATAAACAACTTATATAATTGGAATCATGAAGGAATCTTTTGGTGTTAGAGTTTTATAGTTAGCATAATTCTTTAGAAATTTCACTGAAGTTGCTGTATGTATCCATAGTTTGTTCCTTTTTGTTACTAAATGGTATTGCTTGGTATTGGAGTCCTAGTTTAACCTTTTCTCTGTGAAGGATATTTGGGCCAATTTTAATTTTTTATCATCATTATGAATAAAGTTGCTGTAAACAGTTTTGGTGTGGATTTTGATATAACATATTTTCATTTCTCTGGGATAAATACCTGAGTGCAATTTCTGGGACATATAGTGATTAAACAGTTTTTTATTTCAAGAAACTGCCAAACTGGGTGCCAGCTTGCATCAAGGGAGATCTGATCCGCCTTCCGGAGATGGAGGCTCCGCCACCCCGGAGGAGAACCAGAACCGGTCTAACCGGACCGCAACGCGCCGGCGCCACGCGGCGCCAGCTTGCATCAAGGGAGATCTGATCCGCCTTCCGGGGATGGGGGCTCCGCCACCCCGGAGGAGAACCAGAACCGGTCCAACCGGACCGCAACTTGCTGGGACCGTGAGGCACCGGCGCGCGGGCTCAGAATCAAGGACATCCCCTCCCCCCGTAAGTAAGCTGCTGGCTCTGAGGTCTGGCTAAATTGATGGCAACTAAGGTACATAAAGCAACTAGACACTAGTGTTTTTTTCATAGATTTTGCAGGCCTCTGAACGGCACCCTGAATGTCTCTTTGTATGATAACAGTAGGCAATGTTTCAGACACGGGGGATTCTCTTCTGTCTGATCTTCGAGGCCCAATGTGGTTCTCACCATTTTGTTTTACTCTGATCGTTAATATTTTTCTCTTTTTTTTCCTTTATTTTACATTCTGTTTTTATTGATTTTGTATCGTTTTGTTTTTGGTTCAATCCTACTACATCTGTTGGAATGGTCAGCTAATTTGAAGATAGCAAGGTATGTTATAGTAGCTATTGTACTCATATTATTGGTCTTTGAAGTTCTGTACCACTCCTACTGCTTTGTTTTGATTGACT
>RJWM01007889.1:0-25217 GCA_004363535.1 Dasyprocta punctata | reverse complement strand
AAAAAAAAAGAAACTGCCAAACTATTTTCCCAAGTAAGTATGCAATTTTACATTGCCACCAACAGTATATGAGTAATATGGTTATATCATCTTGGCATTTATACTGAAGTACATCCGTAGCCCCTTTTTATTTTTTATTTTGAGACAGAATCTCATTAAGTTGTCTAGGCTGGGCTGTAATTTGTGATCCTCCTGCCTCAGCCTGCCAAGTAGCTTGGATTATAGGCATGTGATAGCACACCTGATGTTACTGTTTTTTTTTTTTCTTTTGAGACCAAGTCTCACTATACAGTTCAGGCTGGCCTTGAACTCACAGCAATCCTCTTGCCTCAGCCTCTCTGAATGCTGGGATTACAGGTGTGTACTACCACACCTGGCCTACTGTTCTTTAATTTTAGCCATTCTGATACTTCATTGTAGTTCAATATTTTATTTCTGTGATGGCTAATGGTACTGAATATCTTTTTGTGTTCATTTGCTGCCTATGTTTTCTCTTTAGTGAAATGTCTATTCAGGTATTTGTCTATTTTCTAATTGGATTATTTATTTTTCCTTACTCTGGAATCTTGACAGTTCTTTGTATACTCCAGATACTAGTTCTTTTTCTGATGTGTGGTTAGCATATATTTTCTTTTAGTCTAGTATGTCTTTTAATCTTTCTTTACTTTTTCGTGGTACTAGACATTGAACCCAGGGCCTTCACACTGAGTTACATCTTTAGCCTTTTTTTCATTATTTACTTTGAGATAGCACCTTGCTAGTTCCTTTAAGTTGCCCAGTTTAGGTTTGTTGTGATCCTCTTCTCTAAGCCCCTGCAGTGTGCTGAGATTACAGGTACATGCTATTGTGCCTAGCATCATCCTTTTGATAGAGCCTTTCATAGATCAATAGGTCTTAAATTTGATGAGGTCCTATTTATTTTTCTTTTTCCTTTCAGTGTCAAGTCCTTAACTCTTTCCTGCATTCCAGATCCTGAATATATATAATTCGTTTTGAGACAAAATCTTGGTAAATTGCTCAGGCTGGCCTTGAACTCAGCATCTCCCTGCCTCAGCCTTCAGTGTCTAATGTCAAACATTTGTAGCAAGAATTTCTAAATGTTTTATAGTTTTACATTCAAGTTTTCATTCATTTTGGGTTATTTGTATAAGTGTGAGAGTTCTCTGGAAGTTCAATTTTTTGAGGTAAAGTTCACATAACATAGAAATAGCCACTTTAAAGTATGCAATTCAGTAGTATTTACTATAATCACAGTATTGTACAACCATCACTCTATCTTGTTCCACAGTATTTTTACTACCCCCAAAGCAAACCCTGTACCCATTAAACAATGGGGCATTGAAGTTTCCAATTATTGTTAAATTATTTATTTCTAAGTTAGATCCTGAGAGTTTTCCTCTAAATGCCTGTGTACTTATAATTGTTATAAAATGAGGAATTAAGACTTTAGTCATGAAAATTCCTTTTTTGTGTTTAGTAATAATATTTTGTCTGATGTCTGTTTTGTCTTTAAGAATTTAAAAAATGTTTTGATTGACACAAAATATTAACACATATTATGGCTATAATATAATATTTTGATTTATACTTCAGAATGGGCAGCAAGCAATTTGGGGATACAGCTACCTCAGTTCTCTTTTGGCATGGTGCTTTCTACCCCTTTTTTTGTATCTTAGCTATTTTTTGTATACATATACATATGCTGTTTCTTTTAGCTTCTCACTCTAATGAGACAATACTATGTTTACACATGTGTGTCTTATTTATTTCAATAATGAGTATGGTTTCAAGTTGCATCCATTTTCCAATAAAGGTCTCCAGTTTATCCTTCTTTATGGCTGAATGGTACTCCACTGTGTAAAAATACCACATCTTTTTTATCCATTCCCCAGTTGATGGGCATTTAGGTTGTTTCCAAGATCAGGCTATTACAAATGGTGCTGTTATAAACATGGGTGCAGGTATATCACTGTGGTATGATGTTTTTTATTCTTTTGGGAAGATAACCAGAAGGGGACTAGCTGGGTAAATGGGAACTCTGGTCCTAGTCTTTTGAGGAATCTCCACACTGATTTCCACAGTGGTTGCACCAGTCTGCATTCCCACCAACAGTGGACAAGGGTTTCTTTTTCCCCACAGCCCTAACAGCATTTGATATTGCTTGATTTCTTCATAATAGCCATTCATTCTGGTGTGAGGTGAACCTCAGTGTTGTTTTAATTTGCATCTCTGAAATGACCAGTGACGTTGAACATTTTTTCACGTATTTATTTGTTGTTTGTATTTCTTCATCTGAGAAGTGTGTATTTATCTCAGATTCCCATTTTTTGATTGGGTCTTTAAATCTTGGAGGACTAATTTTTTGAGTTCTTTATATGTTCTTGATAGTAATCTTTTGTCTGAGTTACAGCTGGCAAACATTTTTTCTCACGTTGTGGGTTGTCTCTGCACTCCATTGGTGGTTTCTCTTGTGCAAAAGCTTTTCAGTAGGGTGAGATCCCAGTTGTTATTTGTGATAGTTCCTGTCAATCTAAGTTTTGTTCATAAAGTCTTTGCCTACATCAATGTCTTCAAGAGTTTTACCTACTCTATCAATCTTCCAGCAGGTTTAATGTTTCTGTTTTAATATTAAGATCTTTGGTCCATTCTGCTTTTAGCTTAGTCCATGGTGGGTCCAGTTAAATCTTCGGCAGGTGTAGAGCCAGTTTTTCCAGCACATTTATTTATTTATTTATTTGTCAGTACCAGGGGTTGAAGTCACAACCTTGCGCCTGCCAAGAAGGTGCTAGAGCCACTGAGCCAAACTCCCGACCCTGTTTTTATTCAAGGCAGGGTCTCACTATGTAGTTCAGGCTGGCCTTGCTCACATTGTAGCCCAAGCCAGCCTCGAACTCACAATGCTCCATCTACCTCAGCCTCCTGAGTGCTAGGATTAAAGGCATGTGCCACCATGCCTGGCTTCCAGCACATTTATTAAAGAGGCTATCTTTCTTCCAATGAATGTATTTGGCACCTTTGTCAAAGATAAGGTGGCTTAGTGTGTCTGGAGATGTTTTTGTGTCTTTTATTGTGTTCCATTGATCTTCAGGTCTGTTTTGTTTTTTTTTTTGGCAGTACCACACTGTTTTTTTATCACAGTAGCTTTATAGTATAATTTCAAGTCAAGGATTGTGATGTCCCCTGTCTTGTCTTTGTTGCCTAGGATTGCCTTTACTATTCTACATCTGTCTTGGTTACTTTTCTGTTGCTGCTGAAACAAAATACTTGATGCCCCAAATTAGAGAAGGAAAGGTTTATTTCTTACAGTTCTTGGAGGTTTCAGTCCATATTCAGTTGGCTCCAAGGCAGTGTGGAGTGGCGGGGAGGGGGGCAGCCATTCATGGTGGCCACAAAACAGCAAGGTGCAAACCAGCAAGAGAGGGCTGACACACCTTCTTCCTGCCCTTACACTGTATGTCAGCCCTCCCTTTGGGTGGGTGCCACACTCACATTGCCAATCCCAGCACTAGACAACAAACCAATCATGAATGTCAGACTCAGCCCCATCCATGATTACATGAGGATTAAGTGGGGGCCATCCGACCACACTATAACAAGGTCTCTTCTGGTTCCATATGAATTTTAGGATTTTTTCTCTAATTCTGTGAGATATGCTATTGGAATATTGATTGAGATTACACTGAATCTGTATAACAGTTTTAGAAATATGGCCATTTTCACTATATTGGTTCTTATTGGTTCTTTCTACCCAAGAGCACAGAATATCTCTCCATTTTCTAATATCCTCTGCAATTTCCTTTTTCAGAGTATTGTAGTTTTCAATGTAGAGGTCTTTTACATTCTTTGTTAGATTGATTCCTAGGTATTTCCTTTTTTTTTTTTTTTGGATGCTATCGTAAAAGGTATTGTTTCCCTGATTTCCCTCTCAGTGAGTTTGTTATTCATGTACAGGAAGGCTTTTTTTTTTTTTTTGTATCAGAGATTGAACTCATAAACTCACACCTGCCAGGCAGGTGCTTAAGCCACTGAGCTAAATCCCCGGCCCAGACTATTGATTTTGTAGCCAGCTATGTTACTGAATTTGCTTATTAAATTTAGTTTTTTTGGTGGAGTTTTTGGGGTCTTCTAAGTAGAGCATCATGTCACCTGCAAATAATGATATAAATTCTTCCTTTCCTCGTATGATTGCTCCAGCTAAAGTTTCCAGGAGTATGTTGAATAAGAGTGGAGACAGTGGACATCCTTGTCTTGTTCCTGATTTTAGAGAGAAAGCTTTCAGTTTTTGTCCATTTTGTATGATGTTGGCTATTGGTTTCTCATAGATGACTTTTATCAGATTGAGGTAAAGACCATCTATTCTAATTTTCTGTAGAGCTTTTATCATTAATGGGTACTGGTCTTTGTCAAAAGCTTTTTCTGCATCTATTGAGATGGTCACATGATTTTTTTGTCCTTGGCTCTGTTAATATGGTGTATTACATTTCTGGATTTACATATGTACATATGCATCCCTGGGATGAATTCCACTTGATTGTGATGTGCAATCTTCTTGACAATTTGCTGCTGTCTGTCTGTATGTTATTGAGGATTTTTGCATCAGTATTCATTAGGGAAATTGACCTGTAAATCTCTTTCTTATTTGAGTCCTTCTCTGGTTTTGCTACCAGGGTAATGCTTGCTTGGAGGAATGAATTTGGAAGTATTGCTTCCCTTTCAATTTCATTAAAGAGTTTGAGAAGTAGTGGTGTTTAGTCTTCTCTAAATTTCTTGTAGGATTCAGCAGTGAATCCCTCAGGGCCTGGGACTTTCTTTGTTGAAAGTCTTTTAATTACATCTTTGATTTCATTGATTGATATTGGGTTATTTAGGATGTTTATATTGTCTCGATTCAGCTTTGGTAATTCATATGTATCTAGGAATCTGTCCATTTCTTCTGTATTTTCCATCTTATTAGAACAGAAGTTTTCAAAGTAGGTATAGATTACTTTCTGGATTTCTGCAGGACCTGTTGTGATTTCACACTTTTCATTCCTAATTGCATAGATTTGAGTCTTCTCTTTCCTTTTTTTTTATAAGGTTGGCTAAGGATTTGTCAATTTTATTTAATCTTTCAAAGCACCAACTCTTTGATTCATTGATTCTTTGTATTGTTTTTTTAGTCTCCAGTGAGTTAATTTTTACTCTAATTTTTATAATTTCCTCCCTTGTATGAGGTTTTGACTGAGCCTGCTCATCTTTGTCTAGAAGTTTGAGGTTGAACTTTAAGTTGTTTATATGCACTTGCTCTGTTTTCCTGATGTGAGCATTTACGGCTTTACATTTCCCTCTTAAGACTGCTTTCATTGTGTCCCACAAGTTCCAGTAGGTTGGGTATCTTATATATATATATTTGGTACTGGAAATCAAACTCAGTACTTCACACTTGGTAGGCAGGTGCTGTACCACTGAGCTGTACCCTGGCCCTGTTCTGGTATGTTGTATTGTCATTATCATTCAACTGTAAAAACTGTCTAGATTCTTCTTTAATTTCATCTATGACCCATTGGTTGTTCAGTAGGGTGCTATTTAATTTCCATGTGTTTATGAAGTTCTTGTGGTTTCCTTTGGCATGGATTTCCAAATTCATTACACTGTGGTCTGATAGTATGCATGGGATTATTTCAATTCCTTTGCATTTACTTAAGCATGTTCTATGAGCTAGTATATGGTCTATTTTAGAGGATGTCCCCTGTGCAGCTGAGAAGTATGTGTATTCTGATGTTGTGGGGTGGAACATTCTATAGACATCTACTAAGTCCATTTGTTCAAAAGTTTGATTTAGTAGTAATATGTCATTATTGATTTTTTTTTGTCTAGCTGATCTGTCTTTTTGTGACAGTGGGGTATTGGGGTCTCTCAACACAATTGTATTTAGGGCTTATTTGATTTTTCATGTCCGTTAGTAATTGTTTTATATAGTTGGGTGCACTGGTATTTGTTGCATATATGTATTTATGATTGTTATCTCTTCCTCTTAGATTGTTTCCTTTACAAGGTTGTAGTGACCTTCTTTATCTCTCTTAATTAGTCTTGGCTTGAAATTCATTTTGTCTGCAAATAGAATAGCTATCCCTGCTTTTTTCTGGGTTCCCTTTGCATGGAGTATTATTTTCCATCCTTTGACTTTCAGTCTATGAATTTCTTTTTGAATTAAATGTGTTTTTCTTGTATGCAGCATATGGTTGGGTCTTGCTTCTTGGTTTATTCTGCCAGTGTCTTTTGATGAGTGAATTGAGACCACTAACATTGACTGATACATATTGACTTATCCTTGTCATGTTGTTTTTCTGTTGTTGGCTCCCTCCCTTTTTTCCCCTCCCTGTAATTGTTTGCCTTTCCTGGTGGATTCCTCCTGTTGGGGTTCATGGAGCTCTAGTCCTTATTATCTCTTTCTAGAATGTCCTTCAGAACATTTTGGAGTGCTGGTTTGGTGGTCATAAATTTCCTGTGATGTTCTCCATCATGGAAGTTATTTCTCCATCAAGTTTGAAAGATAGTTTTGCGGGGTACATCAATCTGGGTTAAAAGTTGTTTTCCTTTATAGGTGATTTGTTTCTTTTCTCTAGCAGCTTTTAGGATTCTGTTCTTGTGTTGAATATCTGGAATCTTGACTCTGATTTGCCTGGCTGTAGATTTTTTTGATCATTGCTAAATGGAGTCTATATGCCTTGTTAATTTGTATGTCAAATTCTTTTTCTCTACCAGGAAAGTTTTCTATCATGATGTCTGTGAACATTTTTTAATGTCATTTGTGATATCTCCTGCTTGTTCATTGACTCCAATTAATCTTGTTATTCTTTGTCTCATCTAGTAGCTGTTGGATTGATTTCTCATGGTCACTTGCTAGTTTTGAGAAATCTTTTTTGCCTCATCACTAACTGCAAGACTATTTTCAATATCTGAGATCCTGTCCTCATGTTGGCCTAATCTGCTTCAAATACTTTCACTGGAGTTTTTATTCTCCTGGGTATCTGCCTGCATCTGCGTTATGGTTTCCATTTCTTTCCTATGATGATCTTCCATGCTATTCTTAAGCTCATCTTTTTTTTTTTCCTGCGTCTGCTCTAATGTCACTAAGTATGGTGTATATTTTGGTAGTCTCTGTAGTTATTGGTTAGTTCTGATTTCATTTTTTCCAGAGCCTCATTCAATTGCTTTGTTGTTACTACTTCTGAAAGACCTGGTGGGGGCTTTCAGATTGTCTCATCTCATCGCCCCCTGAATTTGCCTTTGGTGAACTGGATGTCTGAGGTTGCATTTTGCTTAAGCGCCTTCTCATTTTGTTCTCTTCTTTTAGTTTAATTGCTTGGGTAATGCTTGTAAGTTGCCTATGGTGAGTTGCTTTATTGGTAGTATTTAGGACCCTTAGGTGATGATTATATCTCTGAGGTATCTTCCAGGTGTAGCTGGTTTTTGGGTTTTGAGTCTGTTGGAAGATCTTACCTCTTCAGTTTGTTGGAGATGAGAAGTTGTTGTTCATTTGGCCTAGTCCCTGGTTCTTTGGCACTGTGCCACAATATTTTCTGTGACCCTTAGTTAATCTCAGTCATAGATTATCAGAACCAACAGCTATTTAGAACAATTATGCGAATTTTGGTTATAGTGGTACCAATAGCATCAAACACAGCCTAGAAAATAACAAACTGAGCTAACCTTTAATTTGCAACTTTTAACCATATGAACTAGATTTGTGATTATATAACAAAATGTAAAAACAAACCATATAATTATATGCAATATAAAATGTGTGTCAATTTTGCTCTAGGGGTTAAAATTTAAAATGGATTGATGATAAAATGAGAAGTGAAAGAAGAGAAAGAGATTAGAAGTAAGGTTGGAGGACAAAGGGGAATCACACCAACTTGGAGAAACTGGTGCAGAAGACTGAAGGAAAAGAGAGATGAAAGAGATAAAAGGAAGAACAGAACAGAACCACACCCACCAAGAGGTTAGTAACCACTTTCACACTCATATAAAAACAATGAAGGAGAAAGAAAAAAATGAGAAAGAAAAAGAAGAACTAATTGTTGACTTCCAGCATTCTCTCTGGTTTCACTAGTAGACAGCCTGTGAAACAGAGTCCTGAATGGTGCTAATCTATCTCAGTAAACCAGTAGTTGCTTTATGGTGGAGTAGTGGATAACCTCAGCAGGCCTGCCCTGAGACCAAACTCACTGGGCTTGCTGCCATCCAAGCAATTTCCTTGGGTCTGTGCCCAGTTGGGAGTTGGTAGACTAAGCCAGCAGCAGTTTTGGTTCCAATCTCAGCTGGCCCAACTCCACAATGGCTCCCAGCTAATTGCTCTCTGCCATGGGCAGATGAAGTCCTCTGCAATCATCGCCAGTGCCACCCTCTGTCCGCTGCTCCCCTCCACTGCCGTGTCTCTCTGCAGAGGCCTCTGGGGTTACCAGCCGACACTGTCACCATGACCATGCATTCCCAGGTTCAAACAGCTCCTCTCACAGTCTTGTCTTAGAGTGAAGGCTCTGCAGACCTTCTTCCTTAAAGTTTTTCTTTTCACTCTCTCTGTGGGCTTCGACTTGCACTTTCAGATTCTTCCTGGGTCCAAGGGACCCACTTCCTTCCTTCTTGTCTTCCTCATGATACTATATTCCAGCTTCTGGATGATGACTCTCAGGGAGGCTATTTTTTTCTGCTGCTTACTATTCCATGATCTTCCCAAAAGTCCCACCTTTACTTTTATTTATTTACTTTGACCAGGTACTGGGAATTTAATTCAGGGCCTTGTGTATTCTAGGTAAATGCTCCACCATTGAGCTACATCCTCAGCCCTTTTTGAGTTTTATTTTTGAGACAGAGCCTCCCTATGCTTTCCAGACTTGTCTTGAATTTGTGAACCTCCTAAGTAGATGGAATTATAGGTGTAGGCCACCATGACTGTTCCTTTTACTTTTAATATATATATTTTTGAGATATGGTCTCACTTTGTATTTCAGGCTGTCCTTGAACTTGCTATGTAGCCCAGGCTGGGCTCAAACTCAGGGCAATCCTCCTGTCTCAGCCTCCTGTGTTCTGGGATTGCAGGTGTATGCCACTACACCTGGTTACTTCAATATTTTTGTTTTAATTTAACATGCTTTTCTTATAAAGAATATACAGTTGCATCATTAAAAAATTTACTGGAGCAGTGTATGGTGGATCATGCCTGTAATCCCAGCACTCTGGGAGGTCTGAGGCATGAAGATTGCAAATCTGAGCCCAACCTGGGCAATTTCTGAAACTCTCACCAAAAAGGGGGGGCCACTGGGGATATAGCTCAGTGTGAAGGCCCTAGGTTTAATACTCAGTACTGTAAAATAAAAGAAGAAAGTAATATAAAAAACCTAAAAACAAATACCATTGGGATTACAGGCTGCTATACTTTATAATTATATTTTTCTGATGCATTTTTTTTGGTGCTGGATATTGAACCTAGGGGCTTGTACATTGTGTTCAAAGTACCAGAAGTCCCACCACAGGGATAAATATTTGAAAGGCTGTTAGAGAAAGGCAATGAATAAAGTATAAAACTAAACCCATTAGAATTACAGCAAACTTCTCTACACAAACCTTAAAGGCCAGAAGGCCTTGCAGTGAAGTCTTTCAAGCCCCAAAAGATAACAGCATCCAACCTCAATTTATGTGTCCTAAAAACATTCTTTCAAAATTAATGGAAAAATAAATTATTTCCATGAAAAGGAATATCTCAGGAAATTCTTGACCAGCAAACCAGCACTGTAAAATATTATCAAGGATATCCTAGAAAGAGACAATGAAGCCAACAATGCCAATATGTCAAAAAGAATGAATACACCTGCCAGGATCCGCAGGTAAGCAAAATGGGAAAAATGAGGAAGTCAGCCACAGTAGAATGAGGCATCAAAAGCAATCAATTTAATAAGTCTTGGTCATAACTCTCAATGTGAATGGTCTTAATCTCCCAGTCAAAAGATGCAGACTGGCAGAATGGATCAAGAAGCAGAACACAATAATAGGTAGAATACAAGAAACACATTGAATTCAAAAGGAAACTCACAGATTAAAACTCAAAGGATGGAAAACAATATTCTGTAAAATGGAAACCTGAAAAAAAGTATAAGTAGCTATCCTAATATCACACAACGTGGATTTCAAGTCTGGACTGATCAGAACAGACAAAGAAGGTTGCTACATATTGTTTAAGGGAACAATTCAACAGGAAGAGATAACAATTATAAAAATGTACACATCAAACATTGGCACACCCCATTTCATAAAACAGACACTAATGGACATGGAAAATTGGATAAATGCTAATATTGTAATGGGGGACCTCAATACTCCACTGTCACAAATGTACAGATCAACTAAACAAAATATCAAAAAAGAAATATCAGAGTTAAACTTTCAAGCAAATTAACTTAATAGATGTCCACAGAGTGTTCAATCTAAAAACAACAAATACACATTCTTCTTAGCAGCACATGGGAGTTTCTCCAAAACAGACCACATCCTAGGCTACAAAGTATGCTTAAGTAAATGCAAAATAATCAAAATTATCCTATGAATGTTACTGGGTATAGTGGAACTAGAAATCAATGGCAAAATACAACATGAAAACTATGCCAACACATGGAAATTAGACAAGATCCTCTTGAATAATCAATGGGCCACAGAAGAAATCAAGCAAGAAATTAGACAGTTCTTAGAATCAGATAATAAAGGTAGAACAACATAATGGACAAAATGCAGCCCTAAGACAGAAGCTTACAGCTGCAAATGCCTACATCTAAAAAGTAGCTCAAATAAATAACCTAATGATCCATCATTTCATCCACCTTGTCAGTTCTGATCAGTCCTGACCTGAAATCCTCTTTGTGTGATATTAGGATAGCTCCTTCTGCTCCCCCCACCCAGGTTTCCATTGTGTGGAATATTGTTTTCCATTCTTTGAGTTTTAATCTGTGAGTTTTCATTTGAATTCAGTGTGTTTCTTTGAATTCAGTGTGTTTTATCCATCATTCTATAAAAACAGAAATCCAAACCCACAGCTTGTATGAGGAAGGAAATTATAAAGTGCAGAACATAAATTAATGAAACTGAAACTCAAAACACAATTCAAAGAATCAATGAATTGAGGAGTTAGTTCTTTGAAAGATTAAACAAAATAGATAAACCGTTAACCAATCTTACAATAAGACCCAAATCCATGCAAGTAGAAAAGAAAAAGGCAAAATTAGAACAGATTTTGCCCAAATCCACAAGAATTGTTATAATTAGTCCCGGATGTATCTTAATTGTTCTTTCAGGAAACAGAGTGGGAAAGGGGGAATGAGGAATGCCCATAAATATTATTTGCCATAATTTTGAAAATGGGGGAGTTGAGTACATGGTTAATGTGTAACACAGTTTGTTGACTGCATTTAATAAGATACTGGCAAACTGAATGTAGCAAATCATCAAAAAGATCTTATATCATGACCCAGTAGGATTCATCCCAGGGATGTAGAGATGGTTCAACATTCTCAAATCAATAAATATAATACACTACATAAACAGAAGCAAAAACAAAAACCACATGATTATCTCATACAGTGTCCTTTGTTTGGAGAAGGAATGATGAGGTGAAAGGTCACTATTTCCAAGTCTATCCTATGCAGCTTGACTCTGTCACATTGTTTGGATTTTGCCGATGATTTGGGGACTTCTCAAAATGGCAGTGTATATGTTGGGCATGGCCTGAGTTTGCAAGAGCAGTCCTGTTGGACTGCTTGGCCTAGTTTTTGAAGACAGGGTCTTTCTGTGTAGTCCATGCTGGCCTCAAACTCACAGAAATCCTCCTGCAACAGCCTACTGAGTGATGGAATTACAGGCATGCACCACCACACCCAGCTAATAGCTTTTAATATTATATTTTTTATGTGGAATTTCTGGAGTCTTGATGATTACATGCTTTCCTATAGATTTTTATTGATCATGGCTAATTGGAGTTCTATATACCTCACTTATCTGCTTGTAAAATTCTTTTTCCTTGCCAGAGAGGTTTTCTGCCATGCCTGTGAACAGGCTTTTTATGTCATTTGCACTATCTCTCACTTTTTCCTTGACTCTGATCAGTCTTAAATTATTCTCGTTTGCATCATCTGGCAGCTACTAGATTGATTTGTCATGGTCCTTTGCTATTTTTAAGAAATCTTTCTTTTCATGATTGCTAGCCACAATCCTGTTTTCTATATCTGAGATTCTGTCCTCACATTGGGTCATCCTGCTGCATATACTTTAAATGGAATTTTTAATCTCTTTGATATCTGTTTGAATCTGTTTTATGGATTTCATTTCTTTCCTATACTGGGCATTTATTGGAGATCCATGTAGTGAATCTTATTTTTCTGCCAGGTGTTATGGCACACGGTGGAAAGAAAGAAAGAAACAGCAACAGACAAAATGTCAGTACAGTGGGGATCCATGATGAGCAGTTTTTCACAAGAAAGAGAAAGCCACGAGGCAGCCAGAACCTTGGTGTTTAATGATTGAGGGTGGAATTATTGAATGCCTCAGAGAGTGGCAGTGGTCTTATGCTGAGAAGGATCTTGCCTTGGAGTGTCTAGTCTTAGTAGTTTTAGTTTTAGTCATAGTCATAGTGGTTTTTGTCTTAGCCTTGATCATAGTCTTAGTCTTGGTATGTGGGGAGGATGACCCACCCCTAATGAGATAATGAGAAATCTCAAAAGGGTGACACCAATAATCCCAGGATTCTATTTATCCCTTAGAGAATTACGTAAAACTAGCCATTGTGAATTTGTGGTCCCCAGCAGGCATTCATGTTTTCCATCATTTTCCCAAGCTCCTCTATTTTTTATCTGTATCTGCTCTAGAATCACTAAGCATGTCTTTCATTGTGGTCACCATCTCTGTAGTTATCTGAGAAATTATTTCTGATTTGATTTTTTCTAGAGCTTCTTTCATCTGTTTAGTTACTTCCACTGTTACCTCTTCAGAGAGCCCAGGTGGGTGGCTTTCAGATTGCCCCACCCCTGGCTTTGCCTTTGGTGAACTGAGCATTTGGAGTTGCATCTCATTTAAGTATCTTCTTTTCTATTTTATTTTTAGTTTAATCCCTGGGTTGATGTTTGTAAATTTCCTATGGTGAATAGCTTTATTGGTATTATTCAGAACCTTAGGAAATTACAGAGGTGTCTTCCAAGTATAGCTGGCCTTAGGGTTTTGAGTATGTTACAAAATCCTACCTCTTCAATTTATTGGGGATGAGAAGTTGCTGCCTACTTGGCCTAGGCTGTGGTTCTTTGGCACTGGACAATAGCATTGTTTACGACCCTTAGGCAATCTCAGTATTGGTATACAAGGAAGAACAACTGGTTAGAGCTATTATGTCACTTTTGCTAATGTACATTCAGCAACAATAATAGCATCAAACACAGTCTAAAAAATGACATGCTGAGGTAACTTAATTTGCCACCTTTATTAGTATGAACTAGATTTGTGGTTATATAGCAAAATTTAAAACAAAGCAGAAAATTGCATGCAGTAAATAAACCCACTATATTTTAATTTTACCCTCAGGGAAGAAAATTTAAAAGGGGCTAGGGGAAAATAGAGAAAAGAAGAGAAAGAGATTAGAAGCAAGGCTGGAGGGCAAATGAGGTTCATGTAAAGTTTGGGAAACTGGTGCAGGAGATTGGAGCAAAAGAGAGAAGGAAGAAATAAAAAAGAAGAGAACAGAGTAACAACCTCAAAACAAACAAACAAACAAACAAACTAGAAATCATGTTCACACTCATATGAAAATCAGAACAAGCAATGAAGAAAAAAACAAAACAAAAATCTCCCCCAAAAAACAGGAAAAGAAAGAGAAAGAGAGGGAAAAAAAGAGTCACTTCAAAGTGTGTCTCTATTGTCACTGGTAGTCAGTGTGGGCAGGGTCCAGATTCATGTTGATTAATCTCAGCAAGCCATCAGTAGCTTTATGGTGGTGTAGTGGATATCCCAGCAATCCTGTACCTTTATTTACCCTAAAGTTCAGGCTGGTTTCTGGGTGTGAGGCTGGAACCAGACCCTTTCAGTCTGTCACAATCACTGCACATTTTATGCATTCTAACTCAGCTCAGGGTTGCTAGATGGAGCCAGCTGTTGTTGAGTTTTGAGTTCAGTTGACCTTTCTCCATGATGTCTCCCAGCCAATCACCCTTTCCCCTGGAAAGTCTGAACCTACACCATTCATCAGCCATTGTGGTCTTCCACATCCACTGTTCCCTTCCACTGTTACGTATACTGTGGAGATCTCTGAAGTAACCAGCAGTCACTGTGCATCTCCTGGTTTGAACTGCCCCTTCCCATTCAGTGAGTCCAGGCTCGGGGAAGGCACCACCTGCTACCTCCTTAATCAACGTTTCTCTCTTCACTCTCTCCGTAGGCTTCAATTCTCAATTCTTATCCTTCCTGGGTTCAGAGGACCCTCTGTCCTCATTCTTCTCTTCCTCATGTTGCTATATTCTATTGTCTGAGCACCAAATCGTGGAGAGACTCTTTCTCTGCTGCTCATCACTCCACCATCTTTCTGGAAGTCTCCTTCATCTACTTTATAATGATAGGTATAAGGTGTCCTAGGAAAAGGCACAAATCTTCTAATAAAAGGTCAGCTATTTAGGCTTCATAGTGGCACAAGGGGAGTGCCAAATGGGTGCTGTGTGAAAATAGGGTCTCTATTCCCTCCCAATCCCAAAGACCTGATGTCAGGTAAAATAATTTTGGTGAATAGCGGGATTCTGTTGTATCTAGACCCTAAATTTCTCTCTTTAGCTAAGCCCCTATATGAAGCCACAAAAGAGGAGAAAAAGGAGCCCTTCTCTGGGAAGGTGACCAAGAGAGAGCATTTAAACACATCAAGAAGGCCCTGACTCAGGCCCTGCCTTAGGAATGCCAAGTATACCAAACTCATTCTTACAAGTCCATGAACAGGGACATATAGGAAGGAAATGGCCATAGGAGTCTTAACCCAGGTCATGGGATCCTGGCATCATCCAGTGGCATAATCGTCAAAACAGTTAAACTCTGTGACCCTCAGATTGCCTCCGTGCTTCAGGGCACTTGCAGCCACTGCCTTATAGATGCAGAAGACTGACAGGTTAACCTCGTGGCAGCAACTGACAATTCAAGTACTACACTCAGAACTTTGATAGACTAAAGAGGGAACCATTTTTTGTTAAATCCAAGTATGACTCACTATTAGGGACTCATACACAAATTTCCATGTAACTCTAGAGACAGTAAACATTTTTTTTTTTTTGTGGCACCGGGGATTGAACTCACAGCCTTGCGCCTGCCAGGGCAGGCGCTTAAGCCACTGAGCCAAACTCCTGGCCCTGACAGTAAACATTCTTAATGTGACAATTTTGCTCCCACTCAAACCAGTAGCCTCCCTTTATGACTGTGGAAACCAAAAATGAAGTATTCTCGAGGTGGGGGCAGATCACACAGATCTCTCACTCAGAGACCCAGGTGTTGAATACTTCAGAGATGGAAGCAGTTCTGTGCTAGAAGGGATACAGTGGGCAGGCTATGCAGTGGTGACATTGGATTCTGTGATAGAAGCTCATCCTCTGCTTACCAGAACCTTTTCCTAGAGGACAAAGCTTGTACCCTTGCTAAGGGGTCTTTTGCTAGCAAAAGACATAAAGGCTAACATTTATACTGATTCTAAATATACTTTTGCTTTATTACATGTTCATGGAGCTATATATAGGGAGAAAGGGCTCTTAACTGGTGAGAGAAAAGAAAGAAAATACAAGGAAGAAATTTTATGGCTTCAAAGTTGCTGTATGGGCCCAAATTTGGCTGTTATACACTGCAGGGAGAACCAATAAACTGGAACATTGGAGACCAAAGGAAGCCAAAAGGTAGACAGTGAAACAAAACTAGCTACTATGATTGTCCCACAACTTGAAAGAGGGCCCCTGGGTATGGCTCTCATGCTGAAACCTCCACTCATGGAGACTCTAAACTACTATCCAAATGAAAAGACATGGTTTGCCTGGGAATCTGGAAATTATATCAAGGGAGGATGATGGAATTTCTATTATGGGAGATTTGCCATCCCTGAAATGATGGCCCCCAGGTTTGTGAGGCAATTCCATGAAGGGTCCCACATGGGGAAAATGGCACTAGAGATGTTAGTAGACTATCATTTCCATGTGGTGTGGCCCACTGTCATAACTTGAGCTGTTTGTTAGCATTGCCTAAGCTGTGCTCAAGACAATCTGAGACAAGGGCTCACCTGGCCCCCAGGTATTCAGGATATGGGTGCTACCCCATGTGAAAACTTGCTTATAGACTTCAGTGAACTGCCAAGAGTGGGAGGCTATCCATATACATTGGTGCTTGTCTGTACCTTTGCAGGATGGGTGGAAGCCTTCCCCACCTGAACAGCAAAGGCATGAGAGGTGACAAAGGTACTGTTGAGAGATATCATCCCAAGATTTGGACTCTCTCTGATCTTAGGGTCAGACAATGGACTGGCATTCATGGTTGAGATTGTCCATGTGCTCACAAGAATGTTGAAAGTAAGATGGAAACTACACACAGACTTCCAGCCCCAGAGCTCAGGAAAAGTGAATTATATGATTTAGACACTCAAAAAATTGTTGCAAAAATATTGCCAAGAAACCCACTTGTGATGGGATCATGTCCTGCTCATGGTCTTCCTCCAAGTCTGGTACACACCCACCAAACAGACTAGGTATTCCTCTTATGAAATCTTATTCAACTGACTACCTCCAATCATGGGTCAAGTCAAGGGTGATCTCTGTGAATTAGGGGAATTGACCCTAAGAAAACAGATGCAGGCTTTGGAAATATTCATGTGAGATATTCATGGCTGGGTACAAGAGAGAATGACCATAAGCCTGACAGAACCAGTACACCCCTTCAAGCCTGGAAACTTTGTTTGAGTTAAGAAATAAAATCCAATCACTTTGGGACCCATATGAGATGGGCCCTATACTGTAATCTTGTCCCCCCTCACTGCTGCTAAAATTGCAAGAACTGTGCCATGAATCCATCACAGTTGGCTAAAACTGGTGACCCAAGACAGATGGACCAGCTAACAGGATCCAGACCATATGAACTAGCTGATCCTATTGTGAGGCGGAGCCACTCAAGCCACCCCAGAAGCTGACTACTCTACACATGGCTGAAGCCTGAGGAAACAACAGTCCTGCTCTGGTCACTCTAGAAGGTGACCAGTCCATGCATGACTGAAGCTTGAGGATCAACATAGAGTTACAACAACAACAACAACATAAGTTTCTTTTCCTTTTGTTATAATTTTCCCTCTGCTCAACAGGGAGCTAACCCCCCATCACAGGATACAGGTGATGATGATGCTTTCTATTGAAACTCATTTATAGAAAGCATCAAAGGGAGAATGAAGCAGGACTTAAAAAGGAGAAAAAAGTCACAATGCCTGCCTGGCAAGCACAAGGTTGTGAGTTTGATTCCCAGTACAATAACAACAACAACAACAACAACAACAACAACAACAACAACAACAACAAAGAAAAAAAAAGAAAAAAGAAAAGAAAATTTCCCCAAACTTAGCAATTCCCTTCAGACTTCCTACTTCCTATAACTCTAATTTGTTCTATTACAGATAGTTAGTAACATGTCCCTGTCAGTAAATATTCATAATCTCCTGTTCTCATAATATCCTGCTTTGCCTGAGCAAGGCCACTAAGATATGCTAAACTGAAAAACTGTCTGCTTCTGTAAACTTGCTTGCCCACCTACAAGTTCCAGGCTGTTGAGAAGACCAGCTCCCTCAGCAACATGTATAAAATTGGAGCCCTTCCTTCATTTGGGGCTCAGCTGTTTTGAACATGAGTCTGCTGAATCAGGTGTACATGCAAGATAAATCCTGTTTCTCCAGCAGTCTCTCAAGACTCTTGAATTCTGCAACAGTGCTAAGGATCAGATTCAGGGCCTTGTTCATGATATTCAAGTGTTCTACTATCAAACCAAATTTCCAGTCCCTTTTGATTTTTTTTGAATTTTATTTTTGAATTATGCATTGCTAGCATATGAAAATAGGGGTGAATTTTTGCATATTGACCCTGTATTCTAAAATTTTGATGCAGTTGGTTATTGTCTCAAATAGCTTTTTAGGTGGTTGGATTCTTTATTATGTTCTTTAAGATCATAAGGGCTGTGGGTATAACTAAGTGACAGAATGCAGGTTTAGCATCAAGTGTGTTATTCCCCAACACCTCATGCACTCATAGATGGGGCTTTTGGGAGGTGACAGGGTCATGGATATGTGATACTAGATCATGGGTGTGTGCTGTTGAATTAGCCCACTGATGGGTTTGTAGCTTGGTGTGATATTGGGAGATGAAGCCTGGTAGAAAGAGGGGGGGGTCACTGTTGTTATGACCTGAAATGATATACATCCCTTCTCTTCCCTTTATCTTGACCCTGCTTCCTGTCTGCCATGCCATGAGCCTGTTTTCCTCTGCCATACCCTTCTGCTATACCATCCTGCTATGGAGCCAGCTGACTATGGAGTGAAACCTCTACAAACTGTGAGCCAAAATAAACCTCTTTCTTTTAATTGTGTGTGTCAGGTATTTTGTCTCAGCAACAAGAAAGTAAGACAAAGTGGTCCTGGATTCAATCACTAGTACTAAAAAAGAAAAAGGCATTTGTAAATTGTTGGAGACCGCTATGAAGCAGTTCTGAGCAGGATTTAAAATTTACTAATTGGCATTTTATTTACCTGTGAGCCTGTCCTAGGCCTAGGCCCCTTGCCTGGCGATGGGAGCTGATTCATAGTAAGGAATGTCTATGAATCACTGGTCCGGATCGAGGCCTGTAGTGGCCAATGAGGTCAGTGATACCTCAAAAGGCAAGGTAAAAAAGGCCGCAGCTGAGGACATACTGGCTTCATAATCAATTATGTTAATAGAGACTGCCCTGCAAGATTCTTACACTGCAGGGCATCACAGTCCCATCACAAAGGCCATTTTGGAGATAACATAGTTCTCCATTCCTGGCATTCCTTCCTCCTTAGAGATGTCCTTAAAGTGACTCCCAAGTCCTGCTCAGTTCCGGCACCACCCTCAGCACCACCCTTAGCACCTCCCTCAGTATCCCCTCTCTTTGTCTATTTGAAAATATATATGGGTGATCCAGAGAAGCTCTTTGTCTTAGCTCTCATGCTAGCTGCAGCGTCAAGAACTCTGCAGGGGCTTTGATCCTCCTGGAGCCCTAAAATCATACAACTTGTCTCATTTATTTAAGCCCTCGCCGTACACTCATTCGAAAGATTGGGGATCTAGGCCGGGTCCCCGATAGTAAATAGTAAATAGAAATACTTTTAATGCTTTCTTTCCATTTACATGCCTTTTTTTTCCTTTTCCTTGTCTCATTGCTTAGGTTAGAACTTTCATTATTGAATAGCAAAAGTATTCTATCAGGCATCTTTGTCTTGTTTCTGATCATAGAAACCATTTACTTTTCCACCATTGGGCATGATGTCAGTTGTAAATTTTTCACAAATATCCCTTATCATGTTGAGGAAATTTCTTTCTTTCTTTCTTTCTTTCTTTCTTTCTTTTTTTTTTTTTTTTTTTGCGGCACCAGGGATTGAACTAACAGCCTCATGCCTGCCAGACAGGCACTTAAGCCACTGAGCCAAAGTCCCAGCCCTAGTTTTTGAGGCAGGGTCGCACTATGTAGCTCAGGCTGGCCTTGCACTCACGTTGTAGCCCAAGCCGGCCTTGAACTCACAATGCTTCTCCTACCTCAGCCTCCCCAGTGCTGGGATTAAAGGCGTGCACCACCATGCCTGGCTGAGGAAATTTCTTCTGTTCAGTTTATTGTCTTTTTAAAAAAAATTATGGAGTGTTCGTTTTTGTCAAATTCCTTTACTGTATCAAAGCAGGTGATCATGAAGATTTTTCCCTTTATTCTGTCATTGAGGTATTTCACATTGATTAATTTTTGTGTGTTTAACTACTCTTGTATTGCTGAGACAAAATGTATATTTTGAGACAGGGTCTCTCCATATAGTTCAGGCTGGGTTTGAACTCATTGTGTAGCCTGGCTGGTCTTGAACTTGCAGCAATTCTCCTGTCTCAGCCTCCCAAGTGCTGGAATTACAGGTGTGCACCACCATGCCCAGCACTACTTTTTTTTTGAGACAGGGTCTTGCTATGTAGTTCAGACTGGCATTGATGCCCAGGCTGACCTCAAACTCATGGTGATCCTCCTGCCTCAGTCTCCTGAATGCTGGGATTTCAAGTGTGTGCCACCATGTCCAGCCAATAAATTCTATTTGTTTGTAGTGTATAGTGCATTTAATATGCTATCGGATTTGTTTGCTAATATCTTGTTGGTAATTTCTGCATCTGTGTCCATACATATTGCAGTTTTCTTGCCACAAATATCTAGTTTTGGTATCAGATAAACTTTGAACCAATTAGAATGACTTAGCCAGTATTCCTTCAAACTATATTTTTGGAAATAGCTTGGGGAGGTTTTTTTTTAAATTACTTATTTAATATGCTTATTTCTTGCAACTCTAATCAGGCTTCTCTCTCTGTCTCTCTGCCTTTCTGTCTCTCTGTCTCTCTCTCTGTCTGTCTCTGTCTGTCTCTGTCTCTGTCTCTGTCTGTCTCTCTCTCTCAACAGGGCCTCACTATGTAGTCTAGACTGGCCTTGAACTTGCTTATGTAGCCCAGCCTAGCCTCAAACACATCCTGATCCTCCTGGTTCAGCCTCCCAAGTGCTGGGATTACAGATGGGTGCCACCATGCCCAGCTTTTGATCATTTTGACAGTTTCTAGGAATTTGTGAATTTCATCCAGCTTTTCTAATTTGGTGACATATAATTGTTCTGTGACAGTATAATATTTTCTTTTAATTCTTATTTTAGAAAAATTTCATAGTGTTGTTTTTCACTTATTTCTGATTTTACCAACTTGAATCCTCTCTTTTTTTCTTAATCAGTCTGCCTAAAACTTTGTTAATATTGTTCTTTTGATAGAAACAACCTTTGGTTTCTTTGATTATCTCTATTAGTTTATCCATGCCTATTTCATTTATCTCTGATATAATTTTGTCTACTTCTTGTGATAGCTTTAATTTTAGTTTCTTGTTACCTTTGTACTTTCTTAATTTGTAAATTTTTTTTCCAAATCCATTTTATTTAATCTGTAAAATTGGGTTACTAATTTTGGATGTCTTTGTTGGTTGGTTTACAGACAGGGTCTTGTTATGTATTCCAGGCTGTACTGAAACTCACTATGTACCACAAGCTGTCCTTGAATTCATGGTGATTATTTTGCTTCAGATTCCCTCACCCTAGTCCTGGGGTTACAACTGTGCACAACCTTGCTCAGCTCTACTTTTTTAAAAAAATAAATAATTTATGATTTTGCATTTGTCTCCTAGCACATCATTTGGCTGTATGCCATGAGTTTTTGGTATATTTTAGTTCTGTTTCCATTTGTTGAAGTATTTTCCAATGTTTCTTGTGATGTTTTTCTTTGATTCATGGTGTCTTAGCTACTTTCTTGTCACTGAGACAAAATACCCAAACACTCAAAGTTAAAGGAGGAAAGTTTATTTAGCTCACAGTTTGTGGAGATTTTAGGCCATAATTGGTAGACTCCAAGGCAGGGTGGCACATGGCAGATGGCCAACAGTTCATAGTGGCTGGGGTGATAGAAGACAGCAAAAACAGAAAAAGCAAAATGGGAAACAAGTCTTTTGCTGACCCTTTTGTCTTATCCAGACTGCTGGGGTTAGGGTAGTGCCAATCCAATCAGTGGACTGATCCAGCAATCACTCACCCTTAATCCCAGCACCCTTAATTCCAGCACTGCACTACAAATCAATCAAATTCTAGATTTACCTGCCTCCAAAAAAAGCCCAATCTAAAAGTGCATGAAGCTTTGGGGGGCATCCAGACACAAACCATAACATTTCACCCATGGTCCCCCAAAGACTCATGCACATCCCTTTGTTCATGAAGGTATTTAGTTTATCTCTAAGAGTTTCCAAAGTCCTAAGAATTGCAGCATTGCTGAAAAGTTCAAGTCCCAAGTCTCCTCTGAGATTTATGACAAACTCTTAGCAGTAAGCCCCTGTACAACAACAACAAAAAAAGATAAACGCTTCCTACATTCAATGCCACAAGATAGCCATTTCCATTCTAAAAGTTAGACGGATGGGGATAAAAAAGAAATGGGACTAAAGCAAGTCCAAAATACAAGACAGCAAATATTAAGTCCTGTATTCCATGTACAGCATCTGAGGAAATCTGTGGCAAGATGTGAACTTCAAAGGGCTTGGGTGGCTCTGTGTTATCTATAATTAAAATTTATGCACAAAATGTATGTATTACTTCTATAGAAAATTACCAAATGAAATGAGAACCACCAAGAAACAACAAAATCATAATAAAAGAAAAATTTACTACTGATCTTAATAATAATCTAGCTATGAAGTAACAATGGCTATTTTGGCTTTTGTATTTCATATTAACAAAAGAGGATACACAGGTTAGCTATATATCAGACTATGGAATTGAAATTGGAGCCACCCATCTGTGAGACACATGAATTAAATCAGAGCAACCCAGCAGAAAAACATGCAAATTATGGGCTTGACATGAATAAGGGAACATTTCAACAGGAAGAGACAAGAATTATATATATAGGAATTCCTGGAAAATGGTGGAACAGTGAACACCATGATAGGGGGACTCCCTGAAAGATACCATCCAAATCCTGGAATATAATAACAGAGAGAAGAAAAAAAAGAGGGAGATGGGTCCTCTGGACCCAAGAAGAATCTAAAAAGAGAATTGAAGCCCACAGAAAGAGTAAAAAAAGAAGTAACCAAACAAAGGTGGAGGCTGGCAGCACCTCTGACCAGAGCTGAACTCAATTAGCAGCAGGGAGTGTCCTGGGAAAGTGTGATTAAAGTGCTGTGGCTGCAGCAGTGACGGTGGAGGCAGCAATCGATTGTGGAGCAAGGTGGACTGGAGCAGGCGAGCGGGTGAGTGCGGCAGGTTCCAACCTCCCCCACTCCCACAAGGGAGAGCTGGGGACTGGCATCCATCTTGAGACCAGAACTGCACCTAATTGGGCATGGTCCTAAAAAAATTGCTCTGACCAAGCCTTGGAGTGTCCTGGAGAGTGACCAGCTAGGTCTGGAGACCAAGGCTCCATGCCCACCCTAGAGGTGATAGGGGAAGTTTTATGGACAGCTGGCACAGGTTCCCAGGCAGTGGCCCCACCCCTACGCACTGTACCAGACATCCATGGAGCAGAGACTGGCTGGGGAAAGTCAGCAGACCAACACGGGTTCAATCCAGAGAAATTACAAGACCCCTGAACAACCCAGGAAAATACCAAGCTGGAACGGCAAAGGGCACTCTCTGGCCTCCAATTCAAGCAGAGCAAATCCAGGAGAAGCAAACACAGAAGAGGTTGGGAGCCCAACAATTAAAATCTCTGAGGCAATGACAACTGAAGTGGGGAGACAACTCCATGAAGCTATAAAAGAAATTAGAGCGGAACTGTTGACCCAACTGAGAATAGAAATGAAATACATAATAAAGGAATCACTAGGAATCTCTAAAGGCGACATAGATGGAAAGGTGGAGTGTGGAAAATCGTGGGAAACCGGGAAGGAAAAAAGCCAAAAAAGATTTAGAATGCATGAAACAGATTCAGAGAGAATACCAGGAAATCAAAGATTCCAATGAAAGTTGGCAGAACCGGCGCACTCCACCTCCAATCTTCAGAGGAGCGGCTCGAGCGTGTGACATCCCACAGCTCGTGTGCAGACCCCGCCACCCAGCAGAGTTGTTCCCAGCACTGTAGGCCTGGGACCTGCCAGGGCTTGCCCCGCAGGCATAGCTGTTGGGCTGAACTTGTGGTCAGAACCAGGGTCAGGTCCGCATCACTCACGGTGCCCTGCCTAGCTCCCTGTGACCTGGAGGCCTTGGCCCCCACCCAGTTAAGGAGGAGGCTCCAACCACACGCCCTGGGAGGCCTCCCTTCCTTGCTGTGCACGGGACCCAGCCTACCGGGTCCCGCGATCCTGCACACTGCAAGAATCAGCGCAAACCTCAGGGGAACGTTGGCCAGCCTCGCAGGACACAGAGCTACATAGATTCCAGAAGAAAATGAAAAAATGAAAGACCAAGAGGCAGTCTCAGTCCCCCAGCCCACAAAGAACAAACCCAAGAGACACTGAAATGGAAGACAGTGGGAGTCACACAAATGGACTTTCTGAAATGATAGAAAATGCAATAAAGAAACAGCTTGATGAAGCTATAGAGAAATTCAAATCAGAAATATTCTCTCAGCTAAAAAATGAAATGAGAATCATTAAAGAAATGTGTGTATCTAAAGAAGAGCAAGATGAAAACATAGAAGAACTTAAGAAAATGATCAAAACCTTGAATGAACAATATAAGACACAAACAGAATGCATGAAACAGATGCAAAGGGAAATGCAAGAAATGAAAAACTCCATGGAAAGTTTGAAAAACCGCTTGAATGAACCTGAAGATAGAATCTCAGATCTTGAAGACAGCATGGGAGATCATGGCCATGACAGAAAAGATCTCCTAAAAATAGTAAGGAACCAAGAAACAACAATTCAACAGCTGCAAGATGATGCCAAGAGAAACAACATAAGATTAATAGGCATCAATGAAAAAGCAGGAGTCAATACCAATGACCTGCAAAGACTATTCACAGAAATAATAGCAGAAAACTTTCCAAACATGGGAAGAGAATCTGAAATACCAGTGACTGAGGCATACAGAACCCCAATTAACCACAACCAAAATAAATCCTCACCCAGACATATAGTAATAAGGGTATCAGATATACAGCACAAGAACAAAATACTAAAAGCTGTCAGAGAAAAGAAACAGATCACCTATGAAGGAAAGCCTATCAGAATTACAGCAGACTTCTCAACACAAACCTTTAAGTCAAGAAGAGCTTGGAGTGAAGTATTTCAAATCCTGAAAGAAAATAACTTTCAACCCAGATTGATGTACCCTGCAAAACTATCCTTAAAAATTGATGGAGAAATAAGATACTTTCATGACAAAGAACAACTGAAGAAATTTATGGCCACCAAACCAACACTACAAAGAG